>RCTL01001414.1:16369-29530 GCA_003667305.1 Speleostelium caveatum
TTTTCAAAATTTTTTTTTCAACATCTATCATCTGAAACGAAAGTAGAGTTTAGTTCTTTAAGCTCTCAAATAAATCAGAATAGGATGAATATTTTTAGAAAAAGTATAATTTCATTTCAAAATCTATCGACTATATCAACACCATTTCACGCTAGAGCTGAGGTAAATGGTTTGAAACAACTTTTTGAACATCAATATCCCAAAGGCAGTTACCCTGCTGCTGGTCGTAATTGGGAAGCAAAAGATTTACGTGGAAAATCATTTGAAGATTTACATAAATTATGGTTTGTCATTATAAAAGAAAGAAATAAGTTATTATCTGAAAAGGAAAATTCAAAAGATAAAAAATTAATAAATCCACTTCGTTTAAAAAAAGTAAGTCGAAATGAGAGGAGAGGAGAGGAGAGATATCTGATGTATCCATCCATCAAAATATTGAAATTAAAATTTGAATTTGAATCTTTTAGGTTAGAAAATCATTAGCATCAATTAAAACAGTTTTAGGTGAAAGAGATACTTTAAGAAAGAATTTATATATTTTAACCAAATGTAAAGAAGAAGAGAAAAAAGAAATTCAAGCAAAAGTTGACAGATTATCAAAATTAGTTGGTGCTGTATCATTATCACCAGGATTAAAAGAATTGGAAAATTATCAAAATACATTAAAAGCTCCTGAATATGATGATCAAATTGAAAAAATTGAAAAACAACAACAATAAATTAAAATTAAAAATCAAATCGAATCGAATATATATTAAATGGAATAAAAAAAAAAAAAGACAAGTCCTAAATTATAATTATTATATATACAAATAGAGAAAAAGAAATCTATTTTATTTTCCTAGTGATCAGATACAAATTGACCAAGATTTTCATCCTAACAGAAAATATAATTAGAATTTGGATTTATATATATATGATAATAGATAACATTATACATACTTGAGTATCAGAGTTTTGAATATTAGATGATACCAACTCCCAATCTTCTTCTTTAATTATATCATCATATTCAATTAAAGTTGATGTTAAAACTATTTTTTCTTTTCTATTAATTATAATACAATTATAATAAAATGAGTATTTGATAAAATTTAATAATCGTTATTAGTGGATGATTACTTACTTTCCTAAATTTGGAGATCTAATTAATTCAGAAAGATTTTTTAAAAATAAAGTATAGTTATCTTTTGGTGTCAATAGACCATGATGATATCTAATGAATGAGATATTCTCACCCAAAAGATAAAGTGCTTTTTGATATTCTCTTGACTTTGATTTCTGATAGAAAAGTGGGTATTTTTTGGTAGTGATACTCTTTCCATCCGGTGAAGATCCTTGTAACTGTATATATGAATTCGATCCTTGATACACAATCTCATGGGGCATAATCATACCTAAAAAATTGGTAATTAAATTCGTAATTTTTACAATATATCCTAATGCTGTACAAATAATATCCTTTGGATATTCTAATAAAGATAATATCTATCAGTTATTTAAAGTGTACTTTGTATTAATTTGTTTTTATATTTTTTTTAATAACTTACTGGTAAAGTTATTTTCATCATATAGTATGTTAATTATATTATAGGTATCTTTGTTTGTTATTGATGGTTGTATCTTTAAAATCTTATTTGTTAATACCTCAACTATTGATTTCTTTTTATTGATAACAAGTGTTGATAGTTCACTAGAATGATGTTTAACTTGTTCAATTTCATTTGAAAGTTTGTTGAATTGTGTTCTATCTACATTTTCAAATGCTGTTTTATTCGTCTTTAATGCATGTCTTCTTTTACTAAGATATTTTTTTCTTTTTTCAATATATTCATTTGCTAAAGAGATAGAGATGAGAATATATATGTAAGTACTTGTATCCGCCAACAACATGTGATAGCTCTTTAAACATAAGCATACCTTGATAGTTTTGTTTTTTTAAATTATCCAAATTCTCTTTAAGTTTTTCAATCTCTCTTCTTTTTGATTTCATGTAGGATAGTTTCGATTGTTTTAGTTGTTCAAGTTTAAATGAGTCGCTGGTGAGTATAGACGACTCTATTCTCTTTCTTTGTAGTGCATTCTCATTCTTTATCTTAATGATAGAATCAATGAGATCAAATGTGCTATTTTGATTCGCAATATATCCACTCAAACAGTTTTCACAATAGTTTTCTTGAAAATTAAATTTATGATTACATATATAACAATTGAAATAAAAGTTCATGTTATATGTTATATTTTAAATTACATATATATATTTTGAAAAATAAAAAAAAAAATAAAAAAATAAATATTAAGTAGAGGTAGAAGGTGAAGTAAGTAAATATTTATCTATTTAAAAATCATATTGTTGTTTGTTTTGAGAAATATAAAAAAAAAAAAAAAATAAAAAAAATTATTTTTTGATTTTTAGTTTTTATTTTTTTTTTAATTAATTTATTTTTGAAAATGCAAAACAAAGTTACACTAACCCCTGTTTTTAGTTTGAATGGTGTTTGTGCATCGAGTCAGTATTTGGCTTCTCAGGTTGGGATTGATGTATTAAAGGTGGGTGGTAATGCTGCTGATGCTGCTGTTGCAATGGCTGCTATTTTAAATTTAACTCAGCCTTGGTATGTTGTGGTTTAGAAATAAATACATCTTTTTTTCAAAAGTAAATGTCTATATATATTTATAGATATTTTATATATAGTTCTACTGGGTTGGGTGGTGATGTATTTGCTCTTTATTTTGATGCAAAGACAAAAATGATTTCGGGTTTGAATGGTTCGGGAAGAGCACCCGGTGCGTTGAATATTGAAATGTGTAAAGAACTTGGATTTAAAGAAAACATTCCTTTTGATAGCCCTTTATCTGTTACGGTGCCTGGTGCTGCTGCTGCTTGGTGTGACTGTGTTGAGAAATTTGGTCGATTATCAATGGATCAGGTGTTGAAGCCTGCAATCCGATACGCAGAGCAGGGTGTCCCTATACAACCCAAAACATCTATAATGTGGGATCGTGCTTCATTTCAACTTAATTCATATCCTCCAAACAAAAACCAATTACTTATCGATGGTTTGTCACCCAAACCGGGTCAAGTATTTAGGAATCAACATTTGGCACGAACATTTAAACATTTGGCGCGTGATGGTAAGGATGGTTTCTATAAGGGTGAGGTTGCACAATCGATTGTAAAAGTACTTAATGAAATTGGTGGTGTTATGACTTTGGATGATCTAGCTAACCATCAATCAACATTTGACGACCCAATATCTATAAACTATCGTGGTTATGATGTATTTGAAATGCCCCCAAATGGCCAGGGTTTAACAAGTCTAATTGCATTAAATATACTTGAAGGTTATGAACTCGACAAAATGGATCCATTATCACCAGAATATATACATTTGGTAGTTGAGGCATTGAGAACTGGTTTTTCAGATTCTTTAAAATATGTTAGCGATCCAGAGTTTAGTAAAATACCTTTGGAGCAATTACTTTCAAAAGAATATGCCAAAGAAAGAAGAAATATGATATCACTATTCCAAAAGAATCCCTCAATCAAGCATGGATATCCTACCTCGTCAAGCAATACCGTTTACCTATCAGTAATTGATGGGGAAGGAAATGCGTGTAGTTTCCTAAATTCCAATTTCAAATCCTTTGGAACTGGTATTGTTACTTGTGGATTTTCCCTTCAAAATAGAGGTTGTGGATTCTCCCTCGATGATTCTCATTACAACTCACTCGCTCCCAATAAACGTCCCTTTCACACCATCATTCCAGCAATGATTATGAAAGATGGCGATCTCTATGGTAGCTTTGGTATCATGGGTGGATTTAGCCAGCCTCAATCGCATGTACAGATTATTTGCAATTTAATTGACCACAAAATGAACCCACATGAGGCCATAAACTTCCCTCGTTTTTGTATAGGAGACGCATATAGTTTTTCTCACAAGGTATGAAAAAACTCAAGTGATACAGTTTTATTAAACAAATATTTTCATTCTTACATTTTGATATATCAAAGATTTTAATAGAAGATGGCTTTCCGTCTGAGGTTATACCAATTTTAAAGGAGCTGGGTCACGAATGTTTAGATATTTTGGTTACAGGGGATTCTAGATTTGTTTTTGGAAATGGACAAATTATTCTTCGTGATTCAAAATCTAAAGTCATTTCAGCAGGTTCGGATCACAGATGTGATGGCTGTGCGTCAATATATTAACAGTACAATATCTCGATTTTTTAAAATCTTAAAAAAAGAATGTATAATTCTAATTTTTACCATTTTACTAAAAAAAAAGTTAGAACGAAGTTGAAAACGATGGCAAATTTTTGTGTTTGAATCAAGTAGAGTTATTAATAGCGTTAAGGTTATATGATATGAATTTTTAAATTCTTTGGTTTTTTTTCTTATTCCTTTAAAAATTTTTTTTTTCATTATGCAACAGATCAATCTGTTTCATAATGAAAAAAAGACCATAATTCCAATAAATAAAGGATGAATCAATCATTAAAATTTAATAGAAATTAAGGAGGATTAAATGGATGAGGTTTTTTTCATTAGATTTTTCATATATTATTATATTGAAATATGTCTTGATATCTCCAAATTTTTTTATAAATTTTTTAAAATTAAAAATTAATAAATAAATAAATTTATTAATTTAATGCTAAGAGTTGAAAGGATTCAGAACTGTAATTTTCTGCAAAAAAAAATAAAATAAAATATGAAAATAATGAGTTATTATTGAAATTTAGTGATTATGAGCAATAATTTTTTTTGAGATTGGGAGGAATAATTTTTAGTTTGTTGTTGTTTGGATATATTATTACTATAGTAATAGTTCATTTTTTTTGATTATTTATTGTACTTAAAAACGATTACCGAAAATATAAGTCCAAAAACAATGCAACTAATATTGTAATTGAGGTTATTGTGAGGTGTATGTTTGATTGTGAAGGTGAGGGTGTTGTTTATCATCTGTGGATACCTTTTTTTTTAAACGGGTAATAAAAAACATGATTTTTTGAATTTTTAGCAAGAGTAGGAAAGCCTGGTTAAATCCGTGTGACTTAAGATCTCATCCGTTCGGTTCGCGAGTTCGAATCTCGCCTCTTGCAATCATTTTTAATTTTTGAAAAAAATTTTTTTTGCTTGGCCCCGAGGGGGCTAAAACAACTTCTACATACGCCATCAAATTATTAAAAACCTTTCTATTAAATAGTTTTTTATTAAATACGATAAGTCAGCAATCTGCTGAATATTTTTAAAAAAAAAAAAAAAAAGGATTTAGGAATTGAAAAAAAATCTGATCCAAATTTAAATACAAAGATCGTTTTAAATAAAGAACTCTATTGTTTCGAACAAAGAACCACCAACTACAAAGTTTTTCGGAAAAAAAATTATCAAATAAATATTTTAATAAATATTAAAAGGTTTTTTCATTTCGATCAATCTCTTTATGATGTGAGATACATTCATACTGAACAAATGTTACTCTTTTGATAGGTCCATTTCCTTTTGGAAGAATTTCAAGTGAAACATTATCATCAACAAATGATGCAGATAATTTTGCATGTTCAAGAAACATCAAAAAAATTTTAAAACTATTTCACACCTTAGGTAATATTAATATCAGTTTTAAATATTAATAATATTTTGAAAATAAAATATTTATTCTAAAATAAAAAAAAAATCATTTTTCTTGTTTTATTGCAAATATTTTTTAAAAAAAAACGATCGACTTTTTTTGCAAAGATGAATAATGACCACAAAAATACATTTAGGGTTGTGGGAGTAATGTCAGGGACATCAGTAGATGGTAATTATAACTATTTGACATGATAAGCTATAGAATCAGTCAATATTTACACTTTATCATCAATGTTGCTTAGCTATTGATGTGGTGGTCTGTGATATTACAATCGAAAAGAGTAGCATTACCAATCATGACCATTTAAAAGCTGAAGACTTCAAATATAAAATTGAAGAGATTGTTTTTGAAAAAGTGGAATGGAGTGAATCAAGTAGAGCCAAAATATTTGATTTATTTGATAACACTACCACTCCATCCAGAGATAATACCATTAAAACAACTGATGTGGTCAAAAAGATATCAGAATTAAATTTTAAACTTGGGGTAGAGTTTGCTGAAGCTATTCTATTGGTTTTGAAGAGAAATAATATATTGGTTAATGAAATTGATGTATGTATTTTCAAAGTACCTGCCCTTTTTTGAGGAAATGTATTGATATTAATCATAATATTAAGCTAATTGGAACACATGGCCAAACCATATGGCATAATGTTCAAGATGACGGAAAATGCACGAGCACATTACAAATTGGTGACATATCAGTGATTTCCAATATCACTTCGATTACAACGATTGGTGATTTTAGGGTGGCTGATATTGCTACTGGCGGTGAAGGTGCCCCATTCGCTGGTATATTGGATAGCTTATTCATTTCAAATCTAATGAATGAAAAATACGGGAACTATAATGGCTGTTTAGGATATCTAGCTATTCAGAATATAGGAGGTATTGGTAATGTTACATTGTTACCAATCACTGCAGATAAAGATGAGACCACAATGAAATCCATTTCATTTGATACAGGACCTGGAAATGTTTTATTAGATTGGTTGGTAGAAAAGATGACAAATGGAACTGAAAAATATGATAACGAAGGTAAAATGGCTAGATCTGGCAAAATATACGACCCTGTTGTCAATGAAATGCTTCAACATTCCTATTTTAAAATCTCACCACCAAAATCAACTGGTAGGGAGTTATTTAGTAAAAGCTATGCTGAACATTGGTATGAAAGATGTAAAAATCAATATTTATTATCTGATGTAGATATTCTATCAACATTTACAGAATTTACTGCAAAATCAATATCAAATTCATATAAAGACTATTTGCCATCATCAAATAACAACAATAACAATAGACTAATTGAAGTTTTAGTCGCAGGAGGAGGTAGTAAAAATCATTATTTAATTGAAAGAATCGAATATAATATAAACAAGTTATTCCAACCAATATCGCCATCATCAAGGATTAAAGTTCTTGAACATGATATTATCTCTGGAATATCAAGCTCATCTAAAGAATCAATTCTATTTGCATTTCTTGCGGTATTAAATATCAAAGGTATAAACTTAAATTTAAATTCACTAACAGGTAATAAATCAAAATTTGGTATCAAACTTGGTAAATTATCACCAGGTCTAAATTTTTTAAAATTATTTCAATAAAATTAAACATATATATGTTATCTATAGATGTGATGAAGTTATTTGAGTTGTTGAAAATTTGAAAAATAATAATTTGAACTTTTTTTTAAAAAAAATTTTATTTTTTTTTTTATTTTTTTTTTTTTTTTTATTTAAATATATATTTTATTAAAATACAATACAATGAACAATTCAAATAAAATTTCAAAAGTTAAAAATAAATCACCTGCACCTGTTCAAATTACAGCTGAACAGATTTTGAGGGTTGCGTTAGAGAATCAACAATCATTACCAAAATTACAGCCTAAACAAACTATAGCTGATGTTGATGAGCTTGAAGACTATCGTCTGAGAAAAAGACAGTCTTATGAAGCTTCTATACAAGGAAATCGTTCTGTGATTGGAATATATTTTAAATATGCGACTTGGGAAGAATCACAAAAAGAACTTACACGTGCAAGATCAATCTATGAAAGAGCAATCGATACGGACTACCGTAGTCCTGCGGTGTGGATCAAATATGCAGAGATGGAGATGAGAAATAAAAATATCAATTTGGCAAGAAATGTATGGGATAGAGCAGTTGAGCTTTTACCTAGAGTACCTCAACTGTGGTTTAAATATTCGTTTTTTGAAGATATGTTGGGCAATTACCCTGCTGCAAGATCGATTTTTGAAAGATGGATGAAATGGCATCCTGAAGAACAGGCATGGAATGCTTATATCAAATTTGAAACTCGTTTAGGTGTTCCAGAAAATGCAAGACTTGTATTTGAAAGATATATATTGGTTCATCCATTCGTAAAGATATGGGTTAAATATGCGAAATGGGAAGATAAAGCTGGTGAAATTGAGCGTGCAAGATCTATTTATCAACGTGCTGTAGAGTTTTTTGGTGAAAATGCAAATGATGAACAGTTATTTATTGCATTTGCTCGATTCGAAGAGAAATACAAAGAGGTTGAAAGAGCAAGAGTAATCTATAAATATGCTCTAGATCACATCCCAAAAAGCAAAGCTAAAGATTTATTTGAAACCTTTACAAATTTTGAAAAGCAACACGGTAATAGAATCGGTATTGAAGATGTTATACTTGGTAAAAAAAGATTTCAATATGAAGAAGATGTTAAAAAGAACCCAAAAAACTATGATACTTGGTTCGACTATACCAAGTTGGAAGAGATTAACGGTGAGGTTTCAAAAACACGTGAACTCTACGAGCGATCAATTGCAAATGTACCACCAACACAAGAGAAAAAACATTGGAAACGTTATATTTATCTCTGGATCAATTATGCCCTCTTTGAAGAACTCATTGCCAAAGATACCGATAGAGCCAGACAGGTCTATCAAGAATGTTTGAAACTCATCCCCCACAAGTCATTCTCATTTTCAAAGATTTGGGTATTGGCAGCAAATTTTGAAATTCGTCAACTAAAATTGGACAAGGCAAGATTAATTTTTGGTAATGCGATTGGTAATCATCCAAAAGGTAAGGTATTTGATTCCTACATTCATTTGGAAATGGAATTGGGAAATTTTGACCGTGTAAGAAAACTTTATAGTAAATATATTGAAACTGAACCTGAAAATTGCGATGCTTGGAATGAATTTGCACAATTGGAATCAAAATTGGGTGAATCTGAGAGATCAAGATCAATATTTGAATTGGGTGTACAACAACAGTCACTAGACAGACCAGAACTCCTTTGGAAAGCCTATATCGATTTTGAACTTGAAAATAATGAATACGACCGTGTTAGAAAACTCTATAGAAGACTTTTACAAAGAACCAATCACGTTAAAGTTTGGATTAGTTTTGCACAGTTTGAACTAAAAGTGAATCAAATTGATCAATCAAGATCAACCTATAGCGAAGCTCATAAAGCTTTATCATCATCAGAGAAAGAAGAAAGATTAATGTTACTTGAAGATTGGAAAAGATTTGAATCAGATTATGGTAATCAAGAACAACAAGATTCAGTTATCAAGAAAATACCCAAAAGAATTATTAAGAGAAAAGTTGTTAAATTACCTGATGGAGTAAGTTTTGTTAAATATTTATATCTCAAAATATTTAATATATACATGTATATTAATAATTAATCTTTTTAAAATAGACTGAAGCTGGAGTTGAAGAATATTTCGATTATATTTTCCCAGAAGAACAAGTTGCTCAACCAAATTTAAAGCTATTAGAAAGAGCTCAATTATGGAAAAAACAAAAAGAATTGGAACAAAAATAATAATAAATTATTTTATCATGATATAATAATAACTAAATTTGATGATCCATCTACAAAACCCAATTTATTATATTTATCGGATACTACAAACCTTTAGGTTATTAAATTTTTTAATAGTTTAAAAGATTAATAATTAATAATAATAAAACAAATTATTATTATTAATTTATTTATTTATTTTTTTTATTAACAATTTAAACCCTCCGCTTTTTTAAAGAAATCTGATATTTTTGTAGCTTGAGATATATCTAAATTGGGAGACGTAGTTTTTTTCTTTTTTGATGAGATATTTGTTGATTGATTTGCTAAATTTCTTTTATTATTTTCGTTAATCTCTTCTTCCTGTTTTTCTTTTTCTTTATCATCTTTTAAATTATTATTACTATTATTATTATTTGATTGTTGTTTTTCTAAATATTTTAATTTCTTTTCCAAATCCCTTCCTTCTTTTTTTAGTTTCTTTTTTTCTTTTTTTAAAATCTCTTCTTCTTTTTTTAGTTTCTTTTTTTCTTTATCCTTTTTATCTTTAGACTTATCAATTTCTTTTTCTTTTTCTTGATTATTATTTACATTATTTGATTTTTTAATATTATTAGTATCCGATATAGATGAATTACTATTTGATAAATTATTATTATTATTATTATTATTATTATAATTATTATTATTATTGTTGTTGTTGGCTTGATAGTTATAATCATTGCTATCATTAAAGTTTGGGTCATAAAAATAAGATTCTGAATCATTATAAAAAGTAAAGTAATCATCATTTCCATATCCAGCACTTTCATAATCGTTAAATGGTATAGTCGTGACGGTTGGAGAAGTTGTTTTATTCTCACCAATGGCATTTGAACTTTGGCTACTTTCGATTTTTTTAGTTGATATTCTATCTGATGATTGGGAATTGATAATAGTTTCAGATTGAATTTGGCTTGCTTTTTGTGGTTCTTCGGTTTGTTTTGTTTTATTTTTTTTGTTGGTAGTGGGAGTAGTGGTGGTTGCGGAATAAATAGGATTGGTTTTTTGGCTACTATTAATAGTTTCACTAATAGTTGTTTTGGGTTCATTATTATTTTCTTTTTTGAGTGTTTTTGACATATTTTCACTGAGCTCTGATATGAAAACATTTGATAATTTTGAAAAGTAATCATCAATACTATTATTAGAGCTAATTTTAATTTTTTCTTCGATTTTGGTTGTTGTTGTTGTTGGTATTTTGGTTTTTGATATTGTATCATTTTCTTTCTTTTTAATTGAATTGTCATTAATAGTAGTTGTGTCTATAGTTGTTTTTTTAATATATTGACTTGATTTTCTTGGTGATATTTCTGGAGGAGTATCATCAATCACAATAGGTGATGATACAGATTCTCCACCGTTATGTGATTCTAAATTTGGTGAAGGTGTTGTAGGTATTTTTAAAATTGGTGATGAAGGTTGGGATGGTATTTTTAAAATTGGTGATGGGGCTTGAGATTGTGTATTTAAAACTGGTGATGAGGCTTGAGATGGTATCTCTGTTTGAGAAGGTTTATTTTGTGCTATAGATTGAGGTTGTGGATTTAATACATTTGTTTGATTTAGTACTTGAGGTCGAGGTGACGAGACAGATTGTGCTTGTTGTTGAGGCTGTGATTGTGATTGTGGTTGTGGTTGTGGTTGTTGTTTTATTTGTTGTGGCTGGGGATATGGCTGTTGTTGTGGCTTTTGTTGTGGCTGTTGTTGTGACTGTTGTTGTGGCTGTTGTTGTTGTGGTTGTTGAGGTTGTTGAGGTTGTCGCTGTTGTTGTGGTTGTGGTTGCTGCTGTGGTTGTTGTGGTTGTGGTTGCTGTTGAGGTTGTTGAGGTTGCTGTTGTGACTGTTGTACTTGAGATTGCGGTATCTGAGTTTTAAACTGTGCTTGTGATGGCCTTGATTGTTGTGGACTAAATACCTGTTGCGATTGTGGTTGTTGATATTGTACCTGTGACGGTTGTGTTTGAGGAGTTTGAGATTGCGTTTGTGACGTATATTGATAAGATTGAGGTTGGACTTGATATTGAGCCTGCGCTTTAAATTGGGTCTGATAAAACTGGCTGGATGGTGTAAATGATGCCTGAGGTTGTTGTTGTTGAGGTTGTTGAGGTTGTTGAGGTTGTTGAGGTTGTTGTTGTTGAGGTTGTTGGTTAAATGAATATTGTTGTGCCGTACTAAATTGGGTTTGAAAAAATGGACTTGAATTAAACTGACTAACATATTGTTGAATATTTGGGTGAAATTGTTGTTGAGGTTGTTGCCAGTAATGAAAATGTTGCTGTTGTTGAGATTGTTGAGGTTGTTGAGGTTGTTGAGGTTGTTGTTGAGGTTTTAAATATGCAGCTCTTGACAAAGATGGAAATTCAGGTGGATAATATAATTGAAATTTCTTTGAACACGAAGCAAGGGTACATTGAACAATTGTATCATTTAACTTTTTATGATCCTCAGATAGATGAAACTTTGAATCACAGTGTAAACATTTGGCAATAGCAAATAATTTACTACAATGAATACAACGAAAGCTATATTTACTTGTATTATACAAGTCCAATAGTTCTGAATAGGCAGGGAATGTACTTTTACAATTTGTGCACTCTACCTTAGCTGTTCCAGGTTGTAAAGGAGGACTTGCTTTCTGTGGAGGTGGTTTAGGTTGTTGAGGAGGTGGCTTAGGCTGTGCTTTAGCAGCAGGCTTATTAGACGGTTGCCTTTGTCTTCTATTTGTCGAAGCAGTGGTCTGAGAAGATGTCGTAGTTGTATTTGGCCTATTAATTGATGCCAATCTTAACTGTGCATCATACTGTTTTCTTGATGTATCATCCTTTAGAACATTATAACTTTGATTAATTTCTTGAATAGCTTGCTTGGCTCCAATAGCTTTACTTTTATCTGGATGAATTAATTTTGCCAACTAAATATAGATTTATTTGTTGAGTAAATAATTGATTTTGAAGAATGAATACAATAGAATATATAACATACTGAAAGATATTGTTTTTTAATGTCTATAGAGGTTGAATTTTGTTTCAAATCTAATTTTTCATAGTGAGTCTTTGCAGCAAGTATTTTTCTAATTAGTATCTCTTCGCTTGTATTACCGCCATTGTCAGCTGAATCAGAATTGGGCTGAGTATTACTATTATGTTGTTGTTGGGGTTGAGATTGATTTTGTGTAGATTGGTCGGGCGAGGTAGCACTAGACTGGCTATCAATTCTGGTTTGGGTGTCTTGAATCAAAGCATCGATACCCTCAGTGGGGAACAATCTTTTTGATTTTGTAAATAGTCTATGTGCGTTCTGTAAATCATTCTTTTTTAAATATTCCGATGCTAAATTTCTAGCTTTAATTGCCTCGTCTTTGTTACATTCCATTATCTTTTACAGCTATTGGTATGTGCGTTGCTTTATATATACTATAGACAGTGATATCAACGACTATGATAACTATAATATTGTACAACTTTCACAATATAAATATATTATTGCGATATATATATATATACACTATACATATATATAAGGATATAGTTTATTCTATAATCGATTTGAGAAGTTTTTTTTTTTCGATATATGCGCGTTTTTAAAAACTTTTATAAATTTAATTTTTTTCTTTTTTTTTTTTTTTTTTTTTTTTTTTTTTTTTTTTTTGGAATTAAAC
>RCTL01001416.1:27017-39090 GCA_003667305.1 Speleostelium caveatum
GGATTTTTTTTTTTTGGTGACCTTTGCCCAGATCGATCACAAGGTTATATTCTTTTTTCAATTCACACCAATTGGTTTTTCAAAAAAGAATTTTTTTTTTAGTGTTGTGGTTGGGGTGAAAAATTTTTTTTTTTTTTTTTTATTTTCTCAAATCATCTGTTAGCCAATAGTAAAAAGACAACAAATAACAATAATAATAATAGTAATTAAAATCGATTCTCTATTATTTAAAACATTATAGAAAATCAATTCCCACGTTGTAATATATATATATTTGTTATTTTTGTTATTTTTATTTTACCAACTCAACAGCAATATCTCTAACATAGAATGGCAACAATTGACACATCTATTAGATCACCATCAGAGTTATATAAGGATCAATATGAGGGTATAGGAGAGTTAGAATTGGAGAGGCACAACACTAAAGACAACTCTGTATTTTTTACTGAAAGAAAAGTTTTGTTGGAGATAAATTCAATAATATTCCTATTGGTGGCGGTTAATTTATTCTTTCTTGCAAGATATCTTTTTCAAAATTATGTATTAAAACCATTCGCACTTTCAATCTCAATGAGAAAACAATTTCTTCCAAGATTTCTTGAAAATGGATGGTATTCTTTATACTATACATCATTTTTTACATTCGGAGTATATGTATACTCTCAAGAGAAATGGTCATTATTTCCAACAACAGTGTTATGGTTACATTGGCCACTACAACCATTTTCGTAACTATTTAACCATCCATATATATATATAGCATGGCTTGATTTTTTTTTTTATTAATCCTATTTTTTATAAAATATTTTAAACTACACAGTGAATTATTTAGAACTTATTATTTATTACAAATGGCATTTTATTTACATGCTATAATTGCTTTATTTTTTGAAACAAGAAGAAAGGATTTCTATCAAATGTTAATTCATCACGTATCAACTTTCTTTTTGGTTTCTGTTTCCTATTGGGTTAGATATCAGAGAGTTGGACTTATTGTATTGTTGATTCATGATACTAGCGATATATTTTTATACACAGCCAAAGCTTTAAATTATATTCAAAAAGAAAACAAGAATCAGTCAGTCTATTTCGCTGGTGAAAGTTTATTTGTAATTTTTGCCATTTCTTTTGTAATAACTAGATTAATGTTTTTCCCAGCTGTTGTCCTTAGATCTACAATGCTTGAAGGATTTCCAGAGATGCCATTTTGGATTGAAACTAATATTGCCCTCACCATTTTGTTCTTCTTACATATATTTTGGTTCTACTTGATTCTTCGTATCATCATTATCAAATTCAAAGGAAACGATATCGATGATATCAGAAGTGATAGTGAAGATGAAGAAGGTAAACCAACCAAGAATATCGTATCAAGAGATGGTAATAATGTGTCGGGAGAGACAAAACCAACACCACCTGGTCATCTAAAAGCAGAAAAGAAATCTCGATCCTCAAAGAAAACTAATTAATATACTATATAGCCAACAAAATAAAATATTCAAATTATTATCTTAATTTACCAATATCCGCCTTTATTTTATTTAATTTTAATGTAGATTTAAATTATAAAGTTGATAAATATCGAAATTATTACCAAAGAGATTGGTGCCATTATTTTGTTGGATTTTGAATTTTGATTATTGGGTTGTTCAGTTGATCCTTCTCCCACGTTACCTTCTGAGTTACCAAGTCCAGTGGTTGATGGAGGTTCGAAAGAACCAGTAGATGGTTGTGAATTTGTATCGGTAGATGATTCACTTGAAGTGGTTTGGGAAGTAGATGTCGATGGTGTATTACTATTTTGGGATTCACTTTCAGAATTAATTGTATTGGATGAGGATGACTCTACTTCATTTGAATCAATGGAGTTACTCTTTGAATCACTGCCAATATTTGAAGATTGTTGTTCATTTGAAGAATCTTTAGATGATGTATCCTTTGACGAGGATTCTTGAGGAGAGGTAGGTTGAGGTGAAGTGGGTTGTGGGTATCCACCTGAACTATATCCACCTGAACCATATCCTCCAGAGCTATATCCGCCAGAACCATATCCGCCAGAGCTATATCCAGCTGGAGCAGTATAACTTCCAGGACCAGGACCTCCTCCCATAACTTTATTTTAATTGATAAAATTAATATATTTTGGATAAAATTTTTTTATTTTTAAATTTATTTACCTTCTTTACAAATCAAAAGAAAAACTAATAATAAAAATGCAAAAAATAATGACTTCATTTCAATATATCTAATTAAAATCGAATTGGATTAAAATTTTAAAAATTTTTTTTTAATTTATAGTTTTAATAAAAAAAAAAAAAGAAAAATTTTTAAAAATTTCCATTTTTAGAATTAATTTCATTTTTGGAGCTTAACCGATTGGTATTTGATTCATCTTGTTAAATGATGACTTTTGATTTTTAAAAAATCAAATTTTTTTCAAAAAAGGTATTTCAAAGCTACCATTTTTAGGAAAATTAAATTCATTTAAAGTTTGTAGATGCATTACGTTATACATGATGAAACAAAATTTTTTTTTAAACTAAATCTTTTATTTAATCATATAAAGTTTAAATAGATCTGGAAATTGATTTTTTTTAACAATAGGTAGTTGAGAATACCATTTACGTATTGGAGTTAATTGTTCAGAGTTTTCTGATAATTTAAATAATGAGATTGCGCTATTCATTTTCATTTCAAATGAAACTAAAATAAAAAAAAAAAAGTTAGTATTCTATCATATACAAATATATTTGATTAATTAAATATACGTTACATGTTTCTTCATTATCATCCAAAATAATTTGTATTCTCTCTTTGAGATCATTTAATCCTTCTTTATCTTTTGAATCATAAAAATAATTACTTCCGATAGTTGCAATACATTGGAGAAGATTGTTTTGAATGATATCATTTTCACATTCACCCAGATAATTCCAAAATCTACTTGCAATAATATTATTGTATGTCCAAAACCAACCTTTATATATTGATATTAGTTCTAAACTCTTTAATATTTCAAATATATTATTGTTTAGTTTGTTTTTTGAAGATATTGAATCCGCTTCAAAGTTGGAGGTAGTTGAACTGGATATATATGTTTCTAAATTTGATAAAAGTTCTTGTTCTATATATTCATCAAAGTTGTTATTGCTACTATTTACACATATTAATTTGATTAAATTTTCAAAATTACTATTTTTAACTTCTTTAAAGCTTTTTGGATCAATACTTTTAAAATTATTATAATAAAACTTTACAATCTCAACTATTGTTTTAATTAAAGTATTATCTAAATTTTAAAGAATTATTTAAAATAATAAAGAGTGAGTAAATAAAATAAAATTTATATTTAATGTAAAAGTTGGTTGGTCTTACTTTGTTTAAAAAATATTGGAATAACGCTTTGAACTATACAAATGTAATCGAGTTTAATTGGATAATGTTCTCTAATGAGATCATATAGAAAGATTTTTACAGGAAATGTTTGATTCGAAAGTAGACATATTGAACAAAATATATTACTATATATATACAAATAATGGTTTAGTATAAACATTGAAATCAATGATAGGTGTTTTTTTTTTAAAAAATACGTACCATAAATAAAAACTTTGGTACTCCTTAATTGGCGTTAGTTTAGAGGTATCTGTTGATTTTGAAAATGTTTGTAAAGTTATTATAATACCAGATAGCTGCCTTAGGAAAATTTCTAATAGTTGAGGGTCTTTTTTTGACATTTTAACCAAAAGACAAATCAACTGAAGGTAATCTTTTGATTTTAAATCTTGAGGGTTGAAAGTATTATAAAATTTTTGTCTCTGAGTGTTATTTGACATTTTTACAAATTGTTCAATGAATAAATAGGTAACTCTTTTAAACCAATCCTCTTTTATCGATGATCCTCCAAACTTGACCCAATTATCAAATGAAAGTAAATTGGATATTCCGTCCATTAACATTGGATTTTCGAGTAATTGTTTGATTTGGGTGTTAATAAATAGATTGTTGGCTTTATAGTTGGCAGAGGTTGATGTAGATGATGTTGGATTATTGATTTTGGATAAGGGCTTTTTCAAAGCTTGCCATTGGTTGCTAGTTTCAAGTTTTCTTTTCAAGTTATTTTCTGGAGCAGATGGTTTACTGGAAGCTGGTTCTGTTAGCGGTAATGGTTTTGAAGGCTTTTCAATGGGAGTCACAGATGGTTTTGGAGGTTTTTCAATGGGAGTCACAGATGGTTTTGAAGGTTTTTCAATGGGAGTTGGTTCTGTTTGTGGTAATGGTTTTGAAGGCTTTTCAATAGGAGTTACAGATGGTTTTGGAGGTTTTTCAATTAGGATTGCAGGTGGTTTAATCGGAGTTGGTTCTATTAGAGATGGTGATTTTGGAGGTGGGGTAGACGGTTCAACAATTGTATCGGGTGTTTCCAAAGATGTAGGATCGGAGAAAATGATACCTGGTGACACTGGCGAGATTAATGGTTCCAAAATAAACATATGTGGATCCAATTGATTTGTTTTTGGTTCTATCAATAGATTATTATTTTGAACAGCTTCTACAATTGGAATTGGATTTGGTTGTATAGATAATGATTCATGATCTTTATCAACTCTTGGAGGATGATTTTTAATCAAATTATCCAGAGTATCATTATTATTACTATTATTATTATTATTATTATTATTATTATTATTATTATTATTATTAGCAGTGATATTGGTTGAAGTTTGAGGTTTCTTTGGTTCAGGAGGTTGAAGTAAAATTGAAGATTTCTTGGGTTTAATCAGCGGAGTTTTTTTAACTTTTTTTGGTTCAATAATTGTTTCACTAACTTCTTTTTCCTTTGTTTTTTCTTTCTCCTGAATTTCTTTTTCCAATTTCTCTCTTTCTAATTTCTCTTTTTCTAACTGGAGTTCTTTCTCGAGTCTTTCATTTTCCAGTCTATCTTTCTCAATTTGTTCTTTTTCCAATTTCTCTTTTTCGATTCTTTCTTTTTCCAATTTATCTTTTTCAATTTTTTCTCTCTCCATTTTATCTTTTTCTAATTTCTCTCTTTCTAGTTTTTCTTTTTCTAACTGGAGTTCTTTCTCAAGTCTTTCCTTTTCCAGCTTATCTTTCTCAATTTGTTCTTTCTCTAATTTCTCTTTTTCGATTCTTTCTTTTTCCAATTTATCTTTTTCAGTTTTCTCTCTCTCCATTTTATCTTTTTCTAATTTCTCTTTTTCTCTCTTCTCTTTTTCAATCTTCTCTTTTTCAATCTTCTCTGTCTCAATTCTCTCTTTCTCAAGTTTTTCTTTTTCAATGATTTCTCTTTTAGATTTTTCATCTTCTAATCTATTCTTCTCCAATTCTTTTTCAATTTCTTTTTGTAATTCGTCTTCCAATTTCTCTCTTTCAATTCTTTCTTTTTCCAATTTCTCTTTTTCTAATTTCTCCCTTTCAATTCTTTCTTTTTGTAATTTTTCTTTTTCTAACCTCTCTTTCTCAAATCTTTCAGCTTTTTCTTTTTCCAATTTTTCTCTTTCTCTTTCCATTCTTTCCATTCTTTCTTTTTCAAATCTCTCTTTTTCTAATTTATCCAATTTTTCTTTATCCAATTTATCTTGCATGGCTTGTTTTTCTTTTTGTTTTCTTTCGGTATCATCTTGATCTTTTTTTTTAAAGAGAAGAGGGGGTGTTGTTGTCGTGGGAGTGGTTAGAGGAGGACTAATTGTAGTGGTGGTGGTCGTTGTTGTTGACTCTATAGGAACAGCTAATCCATCCAAAGATTCAATTAGATCAAAACCGTCATCTTCTACCAACATCAAATCAGGTTGATTATTTTTATTAACAGTTGCTGTTGTTGTTATTGTTGTTGCCAAAGATTCTTTTTTAGCCTTTCTTTTTGCTTCCCTCTCTAATTTTTCTTTCTCACGACGCTCTTTATCAATTTTTTCTTTTTCCAAACGATCTCTTTGTATTTTTTCTATTCTTTCTCTTTCAATCTTTTTTTGATTTTCTCTTTCTATACGTTCTTTTTCCAATATTTCCTTTTCTAATTTTTCTTTAGCTATCCTATCTTGTTCTTGTTTCTCTTTTATAATTCTTTCTCTTTCATTTGCTACTCTTTCCTTTTCTAATCTCTCAGATTCTAGTTTCTCTTTAAGAATTCTTTCTTTTTCCAACCTCTCCTTTTCCAATTTCTCTTTAATTAATTTTTCCGCAAGTAGTCTTGCCTCTTGTTTCCTCTTTTCTTTGGCTTCTTTTTCCAATTGTTCGGGGGTTGATTCTAAGGTTTCTACAATTGTAGATGATTTACTGATTTCCTTTTCCAATTGGTCGAATATTACATCTTCATCTTTTGAACTATCAGTATCCTTATCCCAATTCAAAGAGTCGTCGTTGTTATTGTTTGCATCACCATCTGCTTTTTTTGGTGAGTTGTAACTATATAAAGGCATGTCAGAGTCCTCCCATTGTATATCATCCAAATCTGAAGTTGTACTTTTTTTTGATTCGGTTAGATCTCTACTATTGTCATTTTCAAAGTCAATATCGTTACTGGCTGTTGATAGAGGAGCGTTATGGGCCTTCTCTGAAGTTGAAGTATGGGTAGTACCATCATTTTCAAAACCTGAATATGTGAAACCACCACCATTGTAATCGAAATCCTCGTCATCACCTTTATTGCCATCAATATCAGCATTGGTATCATTTGAAATATTATTAACATCGTCAACCAATGAATTTAATAAATCTTCATTCATTTTTTCAATTTCTTTTTCGCGCTCTTTTCTTTTATTTAGTTCGATAGTTCGTTGTTTGAGGAATAGGTTATTATCAGCTTGTAATTTATCGTTAATCTTTTTAATATCTAGATATTTCTTCTTAAAGTCTAATAACTTTGCAACTCGTTTCCTGTGTTTTTCGTTTTCGTCTAGAAGAGTATTATAATTAACGATTTTTGCGTGTAACTGATGATTTAGGGAGTTCATTGTAACGATTTCACTCTCTTTTTGAGCGAGTTTATCCTTTGTGAGTTTCAAATCACTCTCCATTTCTGATAACTGCGTTCGCAGAGGTAGATGGTTGCCAATCTCCTGTTCCAATTGAAATCGTAGGTTGCTCGAATCCTTTTTCTCGTTGAGATAGAGTTGGTGGTATTTTGAAAGACCAGGATCGTCCTCAGCGACATTGCTCCCATTAGCGCTGCTGCTGCCGCCAAACCCCGTGTTGCCGTGAGCAAGCATAGACACAACCTGGCTCCTTAGTCTTTGATTCTCCTCGATGAGAGCAGTGTTCTGTGCCTGAATATCTTTATACTTTGCAATAAGAGAATGTGTCGCGATAATCTTTGACTTTAAAGTCAGCATATTAACCTCTAAAGTCTTCTCTCTACTGCTGACATTCTGAACACCGCCATTAAAATCTTCACCACCATTATTGCTGTTAGAGGATGAAGATGGAACGGCTACTGTTTCATCCATTTACGTCTACGTAGAGGAAGTAAAAAAAAATTAAAAATTTTAAAAAAAAATTTTAAAAAAAATATTTAAAATACAAATTTCGTATATGCTATGTGGGTGTAATAATAAACAATGATGGGGTAGAGAGATATGAAAGTAAATAACAACGTTTTTTATTTATTTTTTAAAAAAAGATTTTTTTTTTTTTTAATTTTTTTTTTCTTTTTTGCAAATTTCTTAAATTTTAAAATTTCTTTTTTTTCATCTTTTTATAAAACAAAACAGAATGGATATGATATCGCAAGATAGTGATGAATTACTATTCTTTTTAAATGGAAATAGGGTTTCTATTAAGAAACCAAACCCTGAACTAACTGTGTTGACCTATCTCAGATCGATTGGACTTACTGGATCCAAGTTGGGATGTGGTGAGGGTGGTTGTGGTGCTTGCACTGTTATGATATCACATTACTCTAGCAAGCTCGATAAAATCGTTCACAGATCGGTTAATTCATGTCTATTCCCACTTTGTGGACTTGCTGGATTAGCTCTCACCACTATAGAGGGTCTCGGTAACGTCAAAGAAGGCTTACATCCAGTTCAAGAAAAAATATCTGAGGCAAATGGTTCCCAATGCGGATTTTGTACACCAGGAATTGTCATGGCATTATATGCATTTTTAAGATCCCATCCAAATGCAACAAAGCACGATATAGAAGATAATTTTGATGGTATGCAATATTTATACATATATAAATAGATGTTTTTTTTTTTTTAAATATCTAGATATTTTTTTTAAATTTATATTAATTAATTTTTTTCAATTATAGGTAATTTATGTAGATGTACAGGCTATAGACCAATTCTTGACGCCTCCAAATCATTTGGACTTCCAAATATTGCTTCAGGTGAGGACCTAAACTCAGCTGAACAAGCAGAAAAACAAAATATTTGCCCATCGTCAGGAAAACCTTGTGACTGTAAAAAGAAAACTGCTCATATTCCAACCAAACCATTGGATTTGAAATCTGAGCCAATCTTTCCTCCCTATTTAATGAGCTACCAACCCAATTCTTTAAAATTTGTTGGAGAAAGAGTTACTTGGTACACTCCAAACACATTCGATGAGCTATTGAAATTAAAAAATGCTCACAACAATGCAAAACTCGTAGTTGGTAATACTGAAATTGGCATTGAAACTAAATTTAGAAATATAGTATACCCTGTAATTATATCACCTGTTAAAGTACCTGAATTAAATAATGTAACTATAACCACACCAATATATTATTGAGATATAAAAATAAAACAATTATGACTAATAATTAATACATTATTAACAAATAGATTGATACCGATGAAAATGGTATTAATATTGGAGCATCTTTAACTTTAACTGAATTAAGATCATATTTATTAGAACAAAACAAACTTGAAAAGGCTGAATCTAAAAATAAAACATATAATGCGATCATATCACAACTTAAATGGTTTGCTGGTAATCAAATTAGAAATGCAGCATGTGTCGGTGGTAATTTAGCTACTGCAAGTCCAATTTCCGATTTAAATCCTGTACTTTTAGCTGCTGTAAGTTTTAAATTTATTATTATACACTGAATGAACTTTAGAGTAGTACGGACTTATTCATTTTATATATTTAGGGTGCAATTATTAAACTAGTTTCAATGAATGAATCTGGTGAAAAAGTTGAAAGAAAAGTACCAATCGACCAATTCTTTTTGAAATATAGAATTGTAAATATTCAACCCAATGAGGTAATCCAATCCGTTTTTGTTCCATTTACAAAACCACTAGAATTTATTGAAGCCTATAAACAATCAAGAAGAAGAGAAGATGATATTGCAATCGTCAGTTGTTGTTTTAGAATTGTATTTTCTCAAGAAGAAAATAATAAATTTAAAGTTCAAGATTGTTGTTTAGCATATGGTGGTATGAATTTCAAATCTGTTACGTAAGTAGTCAACAAAATATTTTGAGTATTTGGATATATTTTAACATATTTTATTAAATTAATAATAGTGCACCAAAGACTCAAGAATTTTTAATTGGAAAGATTTGGGATAAATCATTGCTACAAGATATTTATAATAATCTTGAAATTGATTTACCTCTTGCTCCAGACGCACCAGGTGGTATGATTGAATATAGAAAATCATTGACTACTAGTTTCTTCTTTAAATATTTCCTTACAGTTTCAAATCAGCTTTATCAAATTTCAAAAGATGAAAGTTTGGCTGTAGACTCAAGAGATCTATCTGCTACCAATAAATATCAAAGAGATTTGTCTAGAGGTGAACAAACTTATCAAACTCAACCCGATAAACATCCAATTACTCAACCAATTAAACACGTATCTGCTGATAAACAAGTAACAGGCGAAGCTCTATACGTTGATGATATTCAAACTCCTGCTCTTCATGCTGCTATTGTTATGGCAACAAAGACCCACGCCTACATAAAATCAATTGACCCCAGTAAAGCATTGGCTGCTAAAGGTGTTGTTGCCTTCTACAGTGCTAAAGATATAGAAGGTGATAACCAAATTGGTCCATCATTTAAGGATGAGGAATTATTTGCCTCCAAAGAAGTTCTATTTATGTCCCACCCAATTGGTGTGATTATTGCTGAAACTCAACAACAGGCAATCGAGGCATCAAAAATGGTTCAAGTTGAATATGAAGCTTTACCAGCTATCGTAACCATTGAGGATGCTATTTCCAAAGAATCTTTCTACCCCATCGTGCACAACATTAAAGACGGAGATGCTGAACAAGGATTTAAAGATTCCGACCATATTGTTGAGGGTGAATTAAAAGTTGGTGGACAAGAACATTTCTATTTTGAAACTCAAGGCTGTTTGGCTGTACCAGGTGAAGGTTCAGAAATGACAATTATCTCATCCACTCAAAACCCATCAAAGACTCAATCGATTATTGCTGCTATTCTTGGTGTATCTGATAATCAAGTTACTGTTAAGATTAAAAGAATGGGTGGTGGTTTTGGTGGAAAGGAAACTCGTTCTATCTATGTTGCTGGCATGGCTGCACTTGCATCATCGAAACTTAAAAAACCAGTTAAACTCGTTTTGGATAGAGATGTCGATATGATTACATCCGGTGCAAGACATCCTTTCATTGGAAAATATAAAATCGGTTTCAGCTCAGAAGGTAAAATTAAATCTGCCTATATCCAATTGTTTGCTGATGCTGGTTATTCATATGATTTAAGTCTTGGTGTTTTGGATAGAGCCATCTTCCACTCTGAAAATAGCTACAAGATACCAAATGTTCATGTTGTTGGTAAACTATGTAGAACCAATCTTCCAACCAACACCGCCTTCAGAGGATTTGGTGGACCTCAAGGTATGATTGTTTGTGAAACTTGGATCGAACACATTGCCGAACACCTTAAAATACCAAGCTATAAGATAAGAGAACTTAACTTTTACAAAGAAAATGATCTCACTCACTACAGACAAGAGATTACCAACTGCCATATGCAAAGACTTTGGGATCAAGTGATTAAAAATTCCGATTTCCACCAAAGAGTCCTAGATGTTGAAACCTTTAACAAAAACAATCGTTGGAAAAAGAGAGGTATTTCATTGATCCCAAATAAATTTGGTATGTCTTTCACCATCAAATTCCTTAATCAAGCTGGTGCTTTGGTTCATGTATATACTGATGGTTCAGTTCTAGTTACCCATGGTGGTACAGAAATGGGTCAAGGTCTACATACTAAACTTATTCAAATTGCCGCTCGTGAACTTGATGTACCAGTAGATAAAGTTTACATTGCTGAGACCGCAACAGATAAAGTCGCCAACACTGCACCAACTGCCGCATCTGTCTCCTCAGATATGAATGGTATGGCAGTTTTGGATGCTTGCCAACAAATTAACAAGAGACTTCAACCACTCAGAGAAAAGAATCCAGGACTTGGACTTGATAAACTAGCCAAAATGGCCCACTTTGAAAGAATTAACCTCTCTGCAAATGGTTTTTACGCTACACCAAATGTAGGTTATGACTTTAAAGAAAGTGGTATTGGTGAAGGAAAACCATTCAACTATTTCAATTATGGTTCTGCTTGCTCTGAAGTTGAAGTAGATCTCTTAACTGGTGATCATACCACTCTTAGATCAGATATAATTTTAGACGTAGGTGACAGTTTGAATCCAGCCATCGATATCGGCCAAGTTGAAGGTGCTTTCATTCAAGGTGTTGGATGGAGTACCATTGAAGAAATTGTAACATTCCCATCTGGCTACATGTTCACTAGAGGTCCATCAACCTATAAAATTCCAGGATTCAATGATATTCCTTTGATATTTAATGTCTCACTACTTAGTGATTCACCAAATCCAAAAGCAATTCATTCATCCAAAGGTGTTGGTGAACCACCATTATTCTTAGGTTCATCAGTCTACTTTGCAATTCGTGAAGCAGTAAGATCCGCAAGAAAAGAATCAAATTTGGAAGGATGGTTTAATTTCCCATCTCCAGCTACCTGCGAAAGAATTAGAAATTCATGTATCGATAGATTTACAATGCAATTTAATAAAATTACAAATTAAATTTTAATTCCAAAAAAAAAAAAAAAAAAGT
>RCTL01001430.1:5717-16115 GCA_003667305.1 Speleostelium caveatum
ATAATTCAATTTGAAAAATTTATTCCCAATAAAGGTATGTGAAGTTTTTTTTATTTAAAATGTATCAATAAAATTAAAATAGATATTGATATTGAAAAATATGTATTGGGAATATTTAATTTAAATGAGTAAGAGTGCTTGATATTGGTAGGAGATTTGGTTTCAGCAGAGGTAGGGTCCGTGGAGGATGGGATTACAGAACCTCCTGATGTACTTCCAGGATCACTTGATGATGAACTAGATGGAGGATTAGATGTTGTTGAGGTAGACGATGTTTGGCTTGTTGATGAAAATGATGTTGAGGATGTTGATGTATCAGATGACGAAGTTGAAAACAATGACGATGATGAAGTTGATGTAGATGGAAAAGATGACGGTGATTGAGTTGGTGGTGGAGTTGGTTTAGGTATTGGGTATATATCTTGGTCAGATTCCACAATAAGTCCTGAAATTAAAATAGGGAATCCACTTTCAAATTCAAATGTTAAACTCGATTCTGATGATGGTAAATGTCTTGAATATTCAACTATTTTGACGGTATTTGGTTTAGCAGATTCATGGAGATATGGACTCTGAAGAACATTATTTACTTTCATTGTAAATGTTGGGATCACTTGAATTTCATCGGAGTTGCTGATTATCTTGTCATTATAAAATAAAAATTTAAATTTATAATTATGGTCTGGTGGTAATTTCAATTGTATTTTAATAATATTATCATGGTCTTTAGCAGAGATTACAGTTTTAATTGATTCGATATTTTCTTCTCCCTCTATTGTCGAATTACCTAGTGGTCCCTCAAGTCCTATCGCTGTTTGATCAGATTTACTTATTTTGTATACACCATCTACGGTACATATTTCATTTATCCATTGGCACCTAGTGAACTTTAGTGTAACATCTCCAATGATTTTGAATAGTAAGTCAACTACAGTGTTGTCTGAATTTGCAAAGTCAATTCCAAGATAGAATCTATATGATTTTGTAAAATCAAATTGATAGCTCTTGAAAAACATGGGGCCTTTCCATGTGAAGTCATCATTATCACATTTAAGAATAAACTTTTGAGTTCCTTCAATTTTTGGGAAATTAAATGTCATTGAAACCACTGCTGAATAGCTCGATTCATTTGTTGTTTTTATCTTATTGTTAAGTGGACTTTGTTTCTCACCATTGATGATACCATAACATGTGTATGATAAGGGATATATAAAATCTTTGAGATTTATTCTGGGTTCGTATATTGAAAATGTATAGGTGGCAGATAGATTATTTGGATCCGTAAATACAGTGGGAGCTGTTGATTTCATATTGTAAAAATTACCCAGAGAAAATATCGGAATATACTTGTTATCTGTATAATCATCAGGTAGCTTAAAAAGGTTGGTGTAATTTTCCTTAATAATAAAGTAGTAAGGCATATATCCCAAAAATCCAGTAAATATTGGGTATCCATTTTTAATTTGTAGGTTGTTCATCAAATGTATCATTGGAGAGAGTTGAAAATTGTCATAGTATATTGTTTTTGAATAAATATCAAAAGGTTTTAATGCATTTCTGTATTCAGTGTCGTGTAGAATGATGGATGATTCTAAACTTAGGAAATCAAAGACAGTTTCATTTCTAAAAAAGTTGATTGGTTTCATTACGTTTGAGTTGACCAAAGACATTGCCTTGTGTCGGTTGTATATGAGATAGTATGGGTATGAATTAGATGCCGTTATATAAAATTTACTTAGAAATTGATCATTGAGAAATAGATTATTGAATATTGTTTGATAGTTATTTAGTTGTTGATTTTGTGGGACTGTGACATTGTTGTTTGGAAGAATAATAATGAAATTATTGAATGTGATGGTGATGGTTGGTTGTGCAGTATATTCCATTTTGAATGGTGTACCAAGGATAATTATATTATTAGAAAGAGACAATGAGTTCCATAATGCATTTGATTTGATTTGATCTTGATTGTTTAATATTTTTAAAAGAGGTGAATTGGTTATATTTTCAGTTTTTAAGTTGGTGATTGAATATTTATTTTGAATGGGAGCTAATCTAATTGCAGCATCTCTATAGCGGCCTTGGAATACATTATTTTTTAAAGTTGAAAATGGTGAAGCTATGAATACTCCTGATCCTAGATTATCATGATAAGGGAATTCTTCCATTATTGATGGTGGTATTTCAGTATTATTTACATTTACAACTGAATAATAAGAGATAAAGGAATTATCTTGAATATTTACAACTTCGGTTCCCCAAAGTAATGATATAAACGTTGAATTACTTATATCACCATTGAATGCATTGTTTATAATTGATCCTGTTGATCTGATTACTCCTATTGCACTTCTTGGTGTAACCCTAGGGACAAAACTATATCTTATATTGTAAAGGTACATTTGTTCAAAAAAACAATTTTCAATTAAAAATGGTTCAGTTACATCCATGAATGTGAATGGATATCTAAATGGTGGATTTGTGCCATTTTTTGATATCTTAAAATTAGTGTCTGATATTCTTTCAAACTCGTAATCATCAATCTTATTTTGATCAGTGATCCATGAATATGAACCATAAGGAATCTTAGCTCCGGATATTGTGACTTTAGCTGGACCAATAAATAGAAAAGATGGAATGTAAAAAGTTTGAAAACCTGAAAATTTGTATAACATGTCATTATTTTGAAATATATATGGTCCATAAGTCTCGATACTTTTATATTGTAATGGATCATTGAATTGTACTTCAGTTATTTTTGTCCATATTTTATCATTATTAATTTTTGGGGTAAATAAATCCAAACCAACGTAGGTTGACTGATAAAATGGTAATTTTGAATTTCCAAATATCTCTGGTAAAATCATATCTCCATATGGACTATAATCTCCTTTTGTTGTTCCAAACCATGATCTATATTGTTTTAAAGTTGATGATTTAATGGTTAAAGTGCACCCAAAACAATGAACATTTGGAGTTCTTAAAGGATCTTGTTTTTTCGAAGGTTCGTCATCGAATTGATAATTATAACTAATGAAGCCACCATCAAAAATAACTGTTGATCCTGGAAATGCTTGTATTTTATAAACAAACAATTGAGAATTCTTTATAATTAGTGTTCCATAGACTACCAGATTCGACATGTATTTGTCTTTGCAATCAGTTTCTAGATTAAATGTAAGATCTTTGGGAATGACAAAAATATTTTGTATTTGAGCATTGCCACTAGTACGACAGTCTCCAAATCCTTTACATTTTGAATCCAAACAATCCTTATTAAATGTAAATAATCTAGGGCTAGTATCAAGTACTGATTTCTTGTATTCAGAGATGTCTAGTTTCTCTTGAATTGGGTAATATGAATATCTTAGCCTATCAGGGACATCTTTATCCTTCGGGAAATGATTGAATCTATAATGAAGTACACCATCTATACTGATTTCGTCCCATGGTATTTGCTCTTTCAGCCTAATATAATCTTTATTTTGTTTGTCTACTCCATCAAAAGCACTAACACCAACTTTTAAACAATAAAAAGAATTTTAATAATTTGAATTTTTTTTATATTTTTACAAACTACTCACTAATAATTAAAAACATAAACAAAAATAACATAAAAAAATAAAATAGTGGCCTCATGATTTAATGATATAAAAAGTAAGGTATTAATTGAAGGGTGCAGACCATAATTATTAAATTTAAAAAAAAAAATAATTCCCTAACCCCACAAATAAATCAAAAATCTCAAATTATCTTTTCTTCTAAAATTTGATTTTTTTTGCTCGTATTCAGGGGAAGGGGGGTGAAAAGTTTTAAATAAAGACCAATCAAAATGGATTGAGGGGTTGAACAAATTACATGAATTAAATTCAAAGTAAATAAAAAAAAAAAAAAAAACACCAATCTAATGATCTTTTCACAATCAGCAAGTTCAGATATCTGAATTTTTATAAAAAACACATGTGTGTGCGGTTGGTGATGAAATCTCTTCTATTTTTGTAATTTTTTAAAATTTTTTTAAAAATTTGATGTGAAAACAAACATCTTGTTGATCGCTTGTTTGCTTTTTTTTGTCAATATTGACTTTGACAAAATCTATATAAAGCCGAGAATATTTATTGTTTGATATCGTTGCACTTTCAATAATAAATATATTATATCTTTATAGATATAAATATGGAAATAAATAAATTATTTTTATTTATTTTTATTTTTTCAACATTCATTGGTATGTTTTATTTTAAGTAGAAGGTTAGATAATATTTTAATATTTGATTGTTGTTTTTTTTAAATATTAGTTTCTTTAAATTGTTATCAATTTAGTTTTTTAGATAACAATGATGGTACAGTTACTTTTAATAGGTATACAGATTTAGGTATACAACTACTATTACCAAACCAATCTAATTATAATGGTGTAGATCCATTCGCAAACTATACTATCCCATCACCAAATATACTCTCCACCTTAAGTGGTGTAACCCTCGTACGGAAAAATCAAGTTTATAAAACATCTCAATTTAAATTTCTGGGTCTTCAATTCTTTGTTGTTTATGGTAAATTAATCATTGATCAACAAATAGAAATAAATGGTTTTCTTTCAATTGGTGGAGAAGTTATTTTTAATCAACACCCTAATGTCATCAATTCTGGAAAATACTCTGGTATGACAGCTATCCATTCAAATGTCACCTTTGAACTAGAAAATTATTTTATTCAAGTAAACTCAGTTGGAAACAGAATTATTCAATCTAATGTTACTTTATCAACGTCCAATGAATTCAATGTAATTGGGCCAAATGGAATACAATCAAAAGTTTTATTTACAAAAATTGATGATTTTAATTATCAAGCAAATGTTGATATAGAGATGGGTCAAATTAACATTGTTCCCCGCCCAATAAACCCTATAACCCTAATATCGTCATCACTTACAGCAAACAACATGGTATTCGGAAATATAAGGCTAGATCTCTCAACAGCCACAATTAGAAATAGTATTGTTGTATCAACAACAAATGATTCTGATATTATAATGGATGATTCATCTTTGGATATTCAAAATTCACTCGTGATCACCAAGTATGGTTCATCGATATTGGCAAGAAGAGGTAATGAACGTATCAAATCTATAAACAACAATTTCATTAGACATCCCACTTTCAAACCTAACCCAACAAATTACTCTACACATGAACTTGGTGTAGACGGTAGCATAATTACTTCACTCTCATCTGACATCACATCTGTAAATGATACATTTATCTACCAGGGTACTGATTCAATACATGCTATTAAAGTTATTGATTTGGACATACAATCATTCTATGGTTATGACATGGTATTGGATAACACAAACTCCAAGAAGTTTTACAAGTCCAACTCATCTTACCCCGCTGATATGAAAATCACTGAACCCACACTCATTGGAAATGCCATTAAACTACTATCAGTTGAAAATAAAAAATCATTCCCAATTTTTAATTTAGAAGTAAATGTCAATGTTCCATCAAGCATCTTTTTCAATGTGACTGGTAGAGTTAATATTAAAAACTCTGATTTCTGTGGATCCATTGAAGGACAAGTAAATATTTTAATTTTTAACCAATCTATTATTACAAATACGACATTCGCAAACTTTACAAGCAATTCTATTGGATCAATTGGTACGCTATTTTCAAATGGTACAATTTTAGAATCACCATTCAAACAATTGAACTATTATCCAATTTTTTCAAATAATGTAAATGATTTGGCTGGTATTTCATTTGGTGATTTTCAATACCCTCTTGTAGTTTACCAGCCGGGAGATGTGGTAAATGTGTCGGTAAATTTACAGATTCTAGGAACAAGGTCATTCAGTTGTCAATTTTCAATTGCAAATCAAGACCAACTAGCCACGGAAAACAGTTGTAGTTTGTTGTTTACTCCAAATGCAGTTGGAAGATATCCAGTGTTTTTGAAACTCTTGGTGGATGGATCTAGTCAAAATGAAATGGATATGGGGGTATTCAATGTTATCAACGAAACCTTCAATCTCCAAACTACATTTAGCCCTGCCAATATTACAAACTGTCCAACATGCATATTGTCAAATAGCAATATAGTTCAATCATGTGATGGTAAATCTTCATTTTCAACTTCTGATAAAGGTTCATCAATAATCAGTTTCCCAAAACCACCATCTACCTCACAGGTATTCAAAGTAGAATTCCATATTAATAGCTGCCAGGGACCAGTAAACGAATTGGAAGCCCCCACATCACTTAGTGTTTATAATGGTATTAGTTATATCGATTGTTCACCGGACAGGTCAGGTAAATTTTCATTTTTCCTTTTTAATGGCGAAACCAATGGCGATCGTATGGACATCAAATGGTATGGGCCGAACTACTATCTAAGTGATATCATGATCCATTACACAGGGACAGTCGATCCGTTACCAAATGGTACAAATGAAAAACAAGTTAAAATAGGATTGGTTTCTGGAACGGTAATTGGAGGGCTAGTTTTGTTTTTGGGCTTAATTGCAGTTGGAGTATGGTTTTACATTCGTAAAAAAAGAATGGTAGGGAATTACAAAATTCAAAGGATTGAAAAAATCGATGAAAAATTTCCCATTGAAAATAAGCTTGCCGAATATTTAGAAATAGAGAAGACTAGATTTATTGAAAAGAACTTTCTACAAATTACTTCCCGGAATATTTTTTCAACCCTCTTCTCGGAATTTAAATTCAAAACTAATCAATTCCAAGCTATCGAACTCTCTTTGACCTGTACCAAAAAATTAAAAGCAACTTGGTTTCAACACTATCAAACAGCCAATAGAATACTAATGCTAGAAAATAAAACTTATGAACTTGAAGCCAACAAAAGCAAAAGTATATCATTTAAAGCTTCATTAGTTTGCAACGAGGACATCAAGGAGTCGATCGCAATGAGGATCCATGGTGTCGGCACAATCACCTTTCCCATTCTTTTGCAACCCAAATATCTACTTGATACAAAAAATTTTACAAAATATGATGGGGCTTACGACAAACCATTGAAAACTGCTAACAAAAAATATATGCAACCGCCAATTTCACTGTAGACAGCTACCAGGTGGCCACCCAAGTCTCTGAATATTTCCAAAAATTAAAAAAATTAACCTCACCCTATCTTCAACAGGTTGTTGCTGTACTCCGACAAAAGATTGACGAAGCAACTACCACCATAAAAATGTCTATCATGATGAAAACTTTAGGTCATCCAAATCTCTACAACTATTTAGATTCACACGGACAGAAAATTAGCGCTGGTGTGCGTGTGAAAATTCTTAAAGATATTTTAACAGTTGTCCAATTTTTACACGGACAGAATATTGGTCATGGACTACTCACCCCAGGCAATATAAAAATGAAAATCGGACATGTGCCCGATCCACAGTTCACCGATCCTATTATCGAATTGGGTGTCTTTCGCTTGGAGTGCATGCAAATGGACATTAACTACTCCTCCGAATACAACAATACCATCGAACCTGTATGTATACAAATTAAAATATTTTTGATTGTTTCAAATTTGAGCAGCACTAACAAGCATTCCTAATCATTTTATAGAATCAAATATATTCCGGTAAACTCCATCTTGATAAATCTGCATTTCAAAAGCTTGTTCTATTCATTTGTAATTTTAAAGTTGATCAAGATATTTCAGATAAACTCCGTGATTTAAAAGAATATGCTAGTGAAGGCACCTTTTTACTTGAATCCTGTGAGAATATAATGGATAAATTTGTAGCAGATAACAAAATAGCCGATAAATACCTCGATAATATAGCACCAGAACCAATCTTGCCAAACCCACCAAAAGAATCTGAGATCCCATATAACCATCAAAAAGACATTGAAATGCTCCAAAATACCAAAGAGGAGAGCAACTCATCAAATTTCCCAACTGGTGAACATTTGGAAAACATTCCTTGCTAAGATAAAAATAAACTATTTATTATTTATTTAACCCATCAAATGATACTTTAATAAACTAATTTCATTCTTTAATTTATTTTAAAAACTAAAAATAAATCTTGTAGAATCTATATTATAGAAGTGAAATTTAATTGAAATTAAGAATTAAAGTTGAAATATTTTTATATTTATTTTAACCTGTAAATTTATGTTATAAGATTTGATGACAATAAAAAGTTAATGATTTTTCGTTTTTTTAAAAAACGATTTAATTTTTTTTTTTTTTTTTTTTTTCGATTTGGCTGATTTATTAGTTTTTGTAAATGGAATATGCGTAGATTTATAATTGGATCTAGATTTTATTTAAGATGTAATGAATTACAAACATCTTCTAGTATAATAGAACCTCACCAACAACAACAACAACAACAAACTATTGTAAACCCAATTGTTAAAAAGAATCTAATTGGTATGCAAAAGGATGATTTGGTTAAGGAGTGCACTCAGATCGGTATGACAAAATATAATGGAGATCAGATTTGGAGTTGGTTGTATAATAAAGGTGAAAGAGAGTTTGATCATTTTTCAAATATATCAAAGCAGAAGAGAGAGCTCATGAAAGAACATTTCATCCTGGACTCTGGTACCATTTCAAAAGACTCCCTTTCAAGTGATGGGACTAGAAAGCTACTGATAAACTTTAAAGGCGATCTTGTCGAGACTGTATACATCCCTGAAGACAACAGAGGAACCCTATGCGTATCAAGTCAAGTAGGTTGTACATTTGGATGTACATTCTGCTTCACTGGCACTCAAAAGCTCGTTCGTAATCTAACCTCTGACGAAATAGTATCACAAGTTTTAACTGCGAGACATTTACTGGGTGATAGTTCTGGTAATAATAAAAGAGCTATTACAAATATAGTATTTATGGGTCAAGGTAATTTATAATTATAATTATAAATTAAAATATATATTAATTAATTCAAATTTTTTCATGTTTTATAGGTGAACCATTTTATAATTATAGAAATGTATCAAAAGCATTAAAAATACTTACAGATGGTACAGGTATATCTATATCAAAATCAAAGATTACAGTTTCAACGTCAGGTGTTGTACCTTTGATTGAGAGATTGGGTAATGATTTCCCAGGTGTTGGCTTGGCAATATCTTTACATGCTTCAAATAATAAAACACGTTCAGAGATTGTGCCTGCTAATCTTCAGTGGCCAATCGAAGAGTTAATGGAGGCTTGTAAAAACTTTTCAAAGCTTACAAACGATAGGATCACAATGGAGTACGTAATGCTCAAAGATGTCAATGATTCATTGGAAGACGCAGTCCAATTGGCAAAACTAATCAAACCATTTCCATCTTTTGTCAACCTAATCCCCTTCAATATTTGGCCAGGATCAAAATATGAGTGCAGTTCAAACAATGCTATTCATAGATTTGCAGATACTCTTAGCAATCTCGGCATAAAAGTAACCATCCGTCAATCACGTGGAAGAGATATTTTGGCAGCATGTGGTCAATTAAAAACTGAGTCTGTTAAAGCAGTTAAAAAATCACTTCCAGGTGCTCCAATCATTGAATAAGCAGAGATGGATATCAAGGCAAAGTTTGTTGTTCAATTCATAAAATAAAAAAAAAAGGTTATTTATTTAATAAGATGATTCGCTTGTAATGATTTTGGCGGATAGAATATAATCTAAACTTGGAAAGTTTTGTGCGAGGTATTTGTTACCTTTTTGATAGATTTGCGATGGTTGTGGTTGGATACCGTAGGTGCTATATAGGTTTTGGGTTGTTTCAAAGCCATGCATGATATATCCAATGGGTACGAAACCTAATGCATCGAGTTTAGGGTTATCCACGTAGTTTACAAACAACTGGGTGGTTCTGCAGCATGAGAGACCAGTGGTTAAGTTCATTGGACCCCAGAATGAAACAGTTCTTGCAAGATTTGATTGTAAAATATAGTCGTCTGGGATAGTAATATTCCACTTAGCACTAACAGCTGGATTACCACTGATACCCCATCGAGCAGTTGGTTCAAAGGTTGTGTTGGGTGCTGCAACTACTCTAAAGAATGAGTTATCATCAAAGTAATCAAATTGAAGTAAAGTATAAAATCTATCAACACCATGTTTAGACCATGATCTATTTACAAATAATGTAAAATCACCTATAATTATATAAATATATAAGTAAAATATTTATTTAAAATAAAAAAATCTATTTATATATATACCTTGGGTAGTTTGAAATAATACATCGAATGAATCAGGTGCTTTTTCATCAGTTAATTTAGCATTACTAAATTGTAAATATAATGTTATAACCAAACAGGTTAAAATAAATTTATTTAACATGTTTTTGGTATATAGTCAGTCCTGGTAAGATAAGTGATTAAAAAAAAAAAAAAAAAAAAAAAAAAAAAAAA
>RCTL01001457.1:33332-44433 GCA_003667305.1 Speleostelium caveatum
GAAATCTAAATTTATTCACAAAAAAAAAATCATAGATGGAGATTACGCAATCTCCTATAGGGAGAAAAAAAATAAACAAAAGTATCTGCCAGTCTACAATCATAAATAATTGTTTATCAATTTATAAATTTGATAAATATTCTTCTGGGTTGTTGGATGTTTGATTTGTGATTTTTATTTTTTTAATATACATGTGTGGTTTTGGATTTATCTGACTATGGCGGCATAACCATCAATTGATTTACCGCTCCAATAACCTAGTTGACCGTTTACGTCTAATGTGTATAGTTGGGTGTGATCTTTGCTTAATGCTAGTGAGGTTATGGCTGATTTAGATGCGGAGGATGGGGATATGGAGGATGGTGATAGTGATGATGATGGCGAAGAGGACGATGAATATGTTTTAATTTTTTGAAGTGTTGTTGAATCCCATAGGATTATATTTCCAGACTCCATACCAGTGATGAGTAAATTGGTATTGATACCTTCGTTACCGGGGGTGAAAATCATACAGTTAACACGGTCGTTACTGAAACTTTCTTTTTTAATTAATTTACCATTTCCTGTCCAAAGTCTAAGGAAACCTGAAGGAGTAAAAGGACCTTGGTTGCCATCCTCTTCGATACGGGTCTCAAAGGTAGCAATGTAGTTGGTGGTTGGTGATACTTGTACACAAGTTACTGGATAGGAGTGTGGTAGACAATTAATATAGGTGAGTCTATTTAGATCCCAAATGATACAATTGGTGTCTTTGCTGCCACTAACAATGGTAGAGAATTCTTGAGATACGGTAATACAGAGAATAGAATTGGTGTGGCCGTAGAGTGTCGACCAAAGACTCAAATTATCACCACGTTCTTTTCTTGTCATTAGAGTTCCATCGTTTGAGCATCTTTTCCAAACTTTAACGGTACCAGCAGTACCACCGGTAACAAATAATCTTCCATTCTTTGTTATATCACCACATACGATATCATCGTTAAGTACCTCTATAATGGAGAGTAACTTGCCAGTGTCAATTGAGTAAACTCGAAGATTTTGGTCCCAATGACCCCATGAAATATGTTTATTGGTGTCAGGATAGAATAGAATTCTTTGTGGTGATAGTGGAATAGGTGAGTCACTAGTTGCAATTGAACCGGTTGGACTTCGGACATTCCAATAGTGTAGTTTATCAGGTTTGGCGTAGATTGTATCTTGAATATTTTTCATGGTCTTTAGCCAATTCTTTTTGGGATGAGGTTTGGTAAAGATTTGTTTTGGTGTTTGTCCGTAGCTGTGAATTTGAGCTATGGTTCCATTTCTCATAACAGGGTCTTCAATACTATCGATATCGATAGCACCTTCGTAGGTCAGTGGATAGAATACATTAAAGGCTTTAACAGCAGGTTCGCCTTGTTGTTTGTGACCGAATATCAAATCAATCCAGTTATGGAGATTCTCTGATACGTATTTACATTCTAATGCCTCCATATGTTTCTTGATAAATATTTTTGGATCATTTTGGGCCCAAGGAGGTAGGATGACATCATCTACCTTGACACCATTTTGTTTTACACCCATATTAAAATGATTGGCATTGACCAAGAAATCTGGAAGATAAAAGAATTCAGGAATCAATTCCTTAACATCGGAGCTAGATACCTTACTTGAAAGATTCCAACTTTGGGCGATACTATGAAAAGCACGGTCGGGAACATCAAATCGACCACCTTGGAATTCTATAAAGTAATCAGAGAATGGCTGTAAACGAACAAGGAAATGTAAAACTGAACCGGCATTTGAGTAATGCGAACCATAATGGTAGGGTGTTTGGTTCATTTCCAAAGTGCAGTTGAATTTCTCAATAAATTTCTTTAGACGGTCTGGATCTTGGGCACCCATTGGTTTTGAAAAATCTCTAAAGGTTTCTGGATTCTCGAGGTCCAATACTTCGGATTCATAGTTTTTCAAAATGAAAGGGAATATTGGATATTGAGTTAGATCATTAAATGATCTACCAGCTAGGGTATTTAGATGCATAAGATATTCAAAGTTATTAATCAAGCCTCTTTGCCATTTCTTTGTGATTGATGTTTTCAATATGTTTCCTTGGACCTCTGATACGTAATCTACACGATTTGGAAGTGGTTTTGACATGATTAAATCGTATACGATATCACGGTCCGATGTCTTATTGAAAGCAAATAGATATGTTTTGTGGGGGACTCCACTTCCAAGGAATATTTCGATGGCACTGTTCTTTAAAAGATGACGTCTCTTGTGGATTTCAATGATATCTTCGTAGGCCCATGTTATATGTTTGCCTCTTTCGGGTGGTTTAATACTACTAATGACAGATGATGAGGGGTCTACTTCAGCTGGTTTGTTATTAGATGTTAAGGACTCATCTAAAAAATAGACATTTTGGTCGCCAATGAGTAACTCACCGTCTCTTTGGTGAAATGGACCGATACAGGAGCACTTAAAGATATCATTGAGCTTTTCACCAAGTTTTAAATTGTCAAATGAGTAATCTACCGATGCATAGTTTAGTGGGTTCATTGATGGAGATTTTGGCTCGTTATTAATCGCAGGTGATGGCGGTATTAACAAGAGATGGGACGATTTTTGTGAATTACGGAGTGGTATTCTCTTCAAACGTATACGCATACGATTGGTACCTTCAGTTGGATCCAATTTCCATTTCTGATCGTTTTCGTTAATCTTTTCACCCCATATTGCTTTGTCGTGGGCTATCTTCTTTATTAATAGCTTCCATTGATTCTGAAAGAATCTCTTTGACTCACGATTTTCAATTTGAAATTGTAGATTTGATTTTTCATATTCAGTTTTCAATTGAATGAGTGAATCGGATAGTTTCTTTGAGGATTTTGATATATCTTGGTTCTTAATGATGCTGTTTTGTTTGTTCTTTTGAATTTCAAGATATTGTAGCTTCCATTCTCTTTTACCTTGGTTATTCTTTTCCTCCCATTTTTTAAATTCACTTTCAACGTATTGGGTTTGGAATTTAACGATTAGCTCTTTGGCCTGGTCAGTCTCAGGAATAGCCTTGACAAATAATGAAAGGTTTTGCGCTGATTCTGTAAAAATACGTTTGATTAGGTCGGCACAGATTGGGTATTGGGCAATAGCCAACCAAAGTTTAGATGCTGATCTTTGCGTTTCATAACTGTACTGATAGTCATTTACATATTTTGCGGTGATATGGAAGAGGGTGATTATAAAATCTTCTTCTTGAATCACTTCTGAGAGAACTGAATTTCCTTCGTTTGGAACAAATGTTAAGTGGTCCATGATGGCAATGATTTGATCTTCAAATTCCAGTGATGATATAAACATGTAGATCAATTTACAAAGTAATGACCTGGCAGAGTACTGAGTTGAAAATAGGTTTCTATAGGTGTTTGTATTACTTTGGACCTTTGTATTGCTGAGGACGGTCATGAGGACAGTTACGAATAGCTCTGGGTCCAATAGATTTCCCTCCTTAATCCATATTGGTATGGTTTGTTTTTTGTTTAATTTTCTTGGAGTATCTGAGGAATCTGTAGCTGATGATTCGTCATTGGACTGGTCGTTGTTTGAAGCATCGCCAGATGATGATATTTGATCCAAAAGGTTTTCGGTATTGATTGAACCCGATAGTGCAGAAGAACTTTTTTGGAGAGGTTGGACAGTTTGCGATGATGGAGAGAGTGAGACGGCATTGAGAGACGATCTAAGAGTTGCAGACTTCTTTTGGCTGGTACTACCACCACCACTGCTACCGATCGAGATATTCTTTTCCTGATAGCACAGGGTATTAACAGTGAGAACACAAAGTTTTTCATAGGAAGAAACGAGGGAGTCAATGGAACCAAAGTTTTTGTTTTCACTAAAGAATGAGAAGACGTCAAATAGGACTCTTCTTTGAAGACAACAAATGTACTCATATGACATCTTTGTATTTAAGTGTAAGATGACTAGTATATCACGTAGAATGGTGGGACCCTCTTGCGACTTTGCACCATAAAGTGAAATCTCTTTGAGTAGGGCCAATATTGATTCTTCGGCCATCCACGATTCCTGTTGGTCAAGTTGTTGCTGTTGCTGTTGCTGTTGTTGCGGACTGAAATTAAATAGTTGTTGTTGAGATCGTTTTTGGAAATTTGATGCCAATATATCGACCAATCTAGGAATGAGTTCATTCTCTAAAAGAATTGTCTTGAATTGCTCATTTTGTAAAAAGATATTATGAATCATTTTAACGACTTGATGTTGGATTTGAAATTTACAATTACATAGAGTGATTAGAATGGTTATTAAGACACCAGGATATTTCATTTCACTATCTGATATCTGACTAAGGAAATAGATTCTCATTGATGAACCCAATACATCTGAATTGGATGATTTACCAAATAGTATACAGAATAAAACACCAAAGATTTGTTCGGACATTGAAAAATTTGAAAGTTGATAACCGAGCAAGTGGAAACCTTTCATCTTTTGGAACTGAGTTGAAATTGTTAAACTATGGAGGAAGAGGTCAACAATTTTCAACAAAAGAACTCTAGTCGAATGAGATTCATTCATAAGTAGGCCAAATATCGTCTCCATGTTGCAAATGGAATGGAATTCTTCAACCATTGAGATATCAGACTTTGATAAAACGTCCAAAAGTAATTGAAGAATACTTATACGGACAATTTCATCGTGTTCTGGCTTTTCATCTTCAGGTGTGAGTGAAGGCGACGATGAACCAACAGAGGAAGTGCTGGGTGACGAAGATGTCGAGGCATCATCCAAATTAAAAGTGGTGAATGGTTTTCTCTTCTTTCTTAAAGTGGCAAAGGTGATAGGAGATGTCGGGAATTGGTTGGTACCACTATTGCTGCTGCTGTTAAAGTTAAACTTCTTTCCAACCTTCATAGTTTCCAAGAGATAAGAAAGTAATAATTGAAGATCTTCTTTAATTTTGTTTGGTTTATGGATAATTGAATGAAGGATTGATTTTAAAGTTGGAACTAGATCTAGTGGTAAGTCATCCTCTCTACACATTTTTAGGATAGTTTCAAATGTACCAGCTTGTCTGAATCTAAAAATATTAAAATCATGATTCTCGTGTAATACATTGACCAATTTCTCCAAACTTTCAAATAGTTTTTTCTGATCTCCTAGAGATGCACGTTTCCAAATTGATCTCTCCAATAGGAAATGTTTGAGAGCCAAAACATCAGCCACTACACCATCTGTGAAGAATGCTGATGTACGTGGAGACACTATACCAACAAATGAAAATAGAATTGGTAGAATACCATCAAGGGTCCAATTCTTCTTTCTAATGATATGGCTAATCAATTGATAACCAGAGATATCTCTCATCTCACGAAGATTCTGCGGACTATTTTTAATGATTGTCTGGAGTAGTCTTAAACTCTGTCTTTGATATTCTTTGTCATTTGAGTTTGCAATGAGATAGATGATAACTGATACACCACCTGAATTACAAAGAACATCTTTGACACCAACTTGGCTAATTACACCGGGTGGGAGAGGCGAGGGTAACCCGTTTTGAAGAAGGGATATACTCTGACTTGCAAATGAGTTATTTAAAGCGATTGGACCGGTTAATGTTGATTTTGGTGTCAATGACTGTTGCTGTGATGGAAGTGCAATGGTACTAGCAATTGATAAAGACTGAGCAAATGAATCTGCAAACGAAACAGATATTCTCGAAGAGGGCGAATAAAGTGTTGAAACATTACTACCGGTGGACGATAATGTTCTTTCAGAGATTGTATTGTTTGATGGGATCCTACGAATTCCAGTTGATGACATATCCGACATGGTATTGGTTGAGCCTGAGGTGGTAATGGAATTGCCACTACTGCTAGTGTTAATATTGGAAGTTGAAGAAAACGATGAAGGTTGGGGTTGAGCACTTGCATGGGTAACAGCTTCATATTTATTTGCAATCCTGTGTGCAGTAACATAGAGACATCTAGCAGTAAAGATTAACATTATCTTTTCATGAAGTGATTTCAAAGGCTCAACAGTTGGATTCGATAAATGTTCAATGAGTAAAGGATGAAGCTTTGTTGTTTTATCGAGGAATGGTTGGACTGAATCTATGGACGATATATCAACCTTTGATAAACCTCTAAAATGGTCTGGACCCAAGAGGTAGAGATAGAACACCTCCTTATCCATTGGTAACTCTTCAAAGAAATAAGCATTTCCAAGATGCCAGCAAGTATTTGGTGAATTAAAATCTTGATTAGAAGATGAAGCATTTGTACCACCCAATCTAGTATAAAGATTCATCAATTGTGATTTTGGATAGGTGAGCATATACTGTCCTCTCGAACAACCATTAACATAAAGTTTAACAGCAGATCTCTTCTGACCAATTTGATTAGGAGCATGTGTAATGACCAAATGATAAAATTGATTAGGTTCAAATTTAAATTCGGAAAAACTACACTGTTCAGAAGGTAAATTACCAAAATTCAATCGATAATAAAGTACTCCATTATCCATAAACAATTGAATTTCAAATGTACTTTTACCACCCAACAAACCTTCAGTACTTAAAACATAAATTGGTGTTTTATCTTGAATAAAATAATAAAATATTAATAAAATATATTATCGATTAAAAATATATAAACTTATTTTAAAATGAACATACTTATATTTAAATATGGATTTGAATATCTAAACCAAATTGAAATACCAAGACCTTTAATAGGTGGCCACATTCTTTCACCGAGATATGGAAAATCAATGTACTCTAAACCATTTTTTGATATTTCGGCGTAGTAGAGTGGAATGTTTTCTCTATCTACTGATATTTTGAGTATTAGATTTAACAACTCGATTGGATAAACATCGCCCTCTTTAAAGAGTTCAAAGAATTTTCTAAACTCCAAGAGGGTTATATTATGTCCGGCTAGGGCTTGAATGAGCTCCAGGAGTAGGGGTTTTAATTTCATAATGTCAGGCTCTACACTTGTTCCTGCTGATATAGAGAGTATCTTCTTTCTGGTTGGTGATAGCAATATCGACTGGTGGGATGAGAGTAAAAGTGGTTTGAAATTATCAATGATATCGATGAGTAGGGATGATAATTTCTTTTGGTTGACTAATGATACACTGGTTAGGAATATTATCTCTCTTAGGATGTAACAAAATGATTTTGATTCGATTTTTGCAATTTCTTCTTCATTTCCACCGGTTAGGAGGATTATAAGTTTAAAAATCTCTGGATTTTCAATGGTTAGTGAGTCACGACATGATTGGCAACAATAGTAACGCTCTTGGGCCAAGGCCAGTGATGATTTCTCTGGGAGTTTAGAGGTTGATAGAACTTGGGTAAAAGTAGATCTTAATTCAGTGGCTAGATCAAGACCAGTGGTTTGAGAGTTATGAGTTGGTGAGGAGTGAATATTTGGTATAAACTCATTGGTAAGTGATCTATTTCTATGTTTCGGACTCAATGGATAGCTATCGCTAGCTGATAAACTTTGAACATGATTGCCAGAGGGTGAGGTACCCAAAAGTTGGTCATTAGGTAGATCTTGATAATCCAGTGGGTCATTTGTTGCTGCCAATGATATACTATCATCAATAACCTGACTAGCTGGTGATGATGGTGGTGGTGATGAATCAAAATTAAAATGAATAGAGGCATTCTTTGGGAAAAAAGATGTAATTGGTGAGAAACGAGAGAGTAAAGAACCATCCTCTAAAAAGTGTTCTTCACAAGATGGAGGCCAAGAACCAGATACAGCCATATTTAATAAACTATCGCATAGTGAAGTTGAATATACACCTTCCATATAAGCACAAGCCTTTAGAGTGTTCGATAGAGTTGAGAATTCAATCTCCTTTCTAAAGTATTCTTGATTCGATGGATTATTCTTCATTACAGCCGATAGGGTATCGATAAGTGCCTTCAAAAAGAAGAAAATCTCGTTACTTGTTGTCTTTGGGCCTTTTCCAGCGTGATTAACATAGCTTATTGTTCTACTTGATACCCCATTCAAACGATTGATAGAGTTATTATTATTGTATGAAACACATCTACTAATACCATCCAATATAGAAACAGACCAAATGAAACCACCTGATGACTTAAAAGAATTCTTGGCCTGATGATTATTATGAAATATATAGCACATGGTGGCTAAAATATGCTTTCTCATGGTTAGAATCTTTGAGTCCACTGTAGTTACACCTCCATTCATTTGAAGTACCTCTATTAGGTCTCTTATTATTTTTGATTCCAATTGCAAATGGCCGATTGCAATGACAGCAATCACCTGTAGAGTTGGTTGGATTAGATACTCATCTGTCAATAGCTTATAAAGTAACTTGAGGCCTTGGTTATCAACAAATGTGGTTTGAATTGAAGTTGATGATTTTAGAAACTCCAACAACAATCCCAATATCGATGTGACAGTGATGTAGAGTATGTAATTCTTATTGAAACGCGGGGTTTTCTTTGCGCTCTGCTGGCTAGGACTGCCTGGATAGCCACCGTCGCCATGTTGCTGTTGGAGATCGAGTACGGTGTAGCACAGCTTTAACTCTTCAGTGTCATTCTCTAGAATTGTAGAGAATTTTAAGGAACTTGGTTGGACAATGTAATTAATTAGGATGGGTATTAGTTTACATTCTTTAAGCTCGTCTCTACTAATTCTAGACTTTGCTAAAAGTTCAGTGAGATGTTGAGAAACCAATAGAATGGTACTTGGTGACTGGCTTTCCAACAGACCACAATAGAAACCCAATTCAGTTGAAGATATTCTACTCTTTAGAAGAAGTAAATCCATCATCTCCAATATCATCCTCCTATTTGAAAGATTTAAGGAATCAAATTGTGAAAATAATATTCTAAAAGGCTCCAACTGATGAAACTGAATAATACCATTTTCATTATTCTCATCCAGATAATAATCACCATTAAATATATTTATTGTATGTTGAGAATCATCCATAATACTCAAATAAAATATACCTCTAATACATTTCAATAATTCAGTTTTAGTTTCCTCTGAACTTGAAAATGAAAATACATTTAAATATATTTCAAACATTTTAATATTTGCAATAAATTCCTCTATTTTAAAATAAAATAAATATTAGTTAAATTATTTATATATTATATATTATATATTATATCTATTCTATACATACTCGATAGATTATTATTTACTGATGATCCAACAAATAAAAGATCACATGATGCGCGTATGAAATCAATTTTATTTTTTAAAGTACCATTATCAGATATATAAATAAATATTTTCAAAAGTATTCCATATCCATTATGTTTTAAAAAGTCATCATGTAGTAGTCTAAAGATTCTAGATGAAGATTTCAAAGTATAAATTATAATTTTACTAATTTCAATCATTAATGAAATTGGTAATTGATTTTGTTTTTTTTCAAGTATAGTTAAAAGTAATTTAATTAATTTCTAGATATTAGATAAATATATATGAATAATAAATTAATAATTATTAATTTAAAAAGTATATCATTATTATTTTTATCTGTAACTTACATAACTATGAATTAGATTTAAAGTATCCAATGATAAACAGCAATGAGATAGAATTTGAGAGAATATTTGAATGATTTGTTTATAGAATGGGCTTGATAGATCATTTGAATTTGGATTTGTATTTAAAAAGAAACCAGATAGCACTGATAGACAATCAGATGTAAGAAATTCAATTAAAAAATCTTTTTCTTTCATTAGATTACCAACAATCTTTAGAATTTGAAAACTTAATATTGTTAATTGTGATGTCGATTGGTCTATTCTTTGATCATATGATGGGATTGAACTAAAATCTGTAAATTTTGAAATATTATTATTTTGATCAACATTCATTGATGTAATGTTATTGTTATTATTGTATTGGTAATCATCTTGATGAGATGAATGATCACCATTAGAAATACTATTGCTATTATTGTTAATAGTATTGGTAGTGGTCGTAGTGTTGCCATCATTGCTGTTACTGCCAGTATGCTGGTTATTATCGATACCATTGGTATTGCTTGATAGGTTGTTTTTAGTTGTAGAAGCTATTGATTCATTTTGTACAACAAATATATTATTTAAGGTTGAAGGAAGAGGAGAGAGGAAGAAATAAGACTCTATAGTTGGGAATGCTTGTATATTTACATAATGTTTTGATCTCTGATAACTTATTTGGAACATATTATTATTATCCTTAATGTTGTAGAAGGGGGGATGAAGTAGATGGTTTGGTAATGAAAGTATCTTGCCCAGTAAGACCAAGAGCAATCTAACTATAGACAAAGGTATACCATTTGATGAGTTTCTAGAGAGAATCTCTAAGGATGTCAAAATCAAAGGCCCCTCACCTGCTATTGAATGGCCAATAAAATACTGATATACATCCAATATCGATGAATATATTGAATTATTTGTTGTTGCTGCTGGGGTTGCTGGCATTGCACCTCCGCCATAGTAGTATTGCTGCGAATTTAGACAATAGCCAATCTCCTCCACCAAATGCTTTGATATGTGTTTAGTTATATCATTAAGGTTCCCCAACGATAAGAATAAAAGTTGATTTGGGGTCTCATAGTGATTCTGAATAAAATATTTTAAAAAGTCAACTAAAGAGAACAATGAATCCTGATATACGACAGTTTGAGTAAAGTTATTCCATAAATATCTAAGATGCGATATGTTAATATTAAATGATTGTTGTTGTTGCTGTTGTTGTTGTTGAAATGATAACTCTTTTGTTTTATTATTTGATGTTAATTTTGAAGAAGATGATGAAGATGATGATGATATAGTTGATGGTGTCGTTGCTACTGAATTGCTATTGATAGTACTATTTATCGATGTATTTTGTAAAGATGAAGATATAGTATTCTCCATTTTATCTACTATAATATATATATATAATTTAAATGAATACTAAATGGACATTGCACAAACTATATATTGTTCAATTTTAGAATATTTAAATATCAATTATGCGAATGAGGCGGTTTAGTTTTTTTTTTTTTTTTTTTTTTTTTTTTTTTTTTTAAAAAAAAAAAAAAAAAATTTTTTTTT
>RCTL01001458.1:27900-38447 GCA_003667305.1 Speleostelium caveatum
TCTATCTCATATATATAGACATTTCTATATAGTCAAAAATATTTTGAGAAAAGAAGAAAAGAAAGAAAAATATCCTCAACTTTTATACATTTATATATAAAACATTCATGTTTGTTATTCAAAGAGGAGATTAAGAAAGTGGTGAAGATCTCTTTCTGAAAATAAATAGTAAATAAACAGAGATAGCTGAGAGATACAATGGAGACATTTAGAAATATACGAAATAAATTTATAATAAAGCATATAACTGCCAGGAAGATTAGAAGTTTATGGAGTGAATATATAAAGGTTGCGGATTTACAGTACGTAAAATATATATTTATATATATGGAGGACCTTGTTGTAGCTAATACTAACATATGCAATTGACATATGATAGGGACGCACATTTAGTTACACAAAAGTTAAACGCATTTTTGGATTCTTTTCAAGAGACTTATAAGGAACTAGTAGATTCACAACAGATAAAATCGATTGACTTGGATAAGATATTTGGAGATTGTTCAGATATTTTAATATCTCTATTGGATTTGGTTGAGAGAGAATCAAATAAAAGAGGGAAAAGTAAAAGTGCAACAACTTCAAAAGGAACTTCGTCATCCTCTGCTGTTGAACAACCTAATTACTCTCCAGATGATAATATAGCTTTAATATTTGAAAGTATTAATAAAGCATTAGGTGTTGCAGAATTAATATTACATGTATGTTTTTTATATATAGATAGGAAGAGGAATAATCAATTATATAACTAATAATAATAAATTACTTATATATATTTAGGATGAAAAATATAAATTAATTGTAAAAGAAACACCAAATTTAATAAATAGAATATTGACACTATTAGATACTTTAAATACAAATGAAAATAAAAAAGTATTACTAAGAGTGATTAGCACTATTGGTGAGAATACAGATAACAAATTGGAAATTGGAAGATTAGAAGGATTTAGAAAACTTTTACTTTTAATGCAAAAAGATAAGGAACTTACACATGATATCTTACAGACAATAAAACATTTCTTGGATATGAAATCATCTGGCGCATCATCTCAATATGGAGGTAACGGTAATAATAGTGGTTATAATAGCGAGCAGGAAGAGTTATTTATGAACATACGAAAATCCTATTCAATGTCATCCCTTGGTGAATTTGCTAGACATAAAATTGGATCTGTTGTATCTGAAGGTTTTAAAGTTATAGTAGGTGAATTTCAAAAAGTATTTTCACCCAACGAAGATAATTTACCAACAAAGATTTTAATTGAACAAACAAAGTATGTTAGATAGATATATATATATAATAATAATATATATATATTTTGAATTAGTAAATTTAAATTTTTACTAATTACTTTTTTAAAATAATAATAGTGGAAATGAAATACATATAGATTATTCATTTATTCCTTCACAAGAAATAATCAAACAAGAATTAAATAATATTGAAAATAAAGATAATATAACAACTACATCAACAACAACAACAACAACAACGACAACAACTACGACCTCTACAAATGAAGATACCACCACCTTAACTTTTAATAATTTAAATATATCACAGCGACCTCAACAACAGCAATCAATACCATTACCAATAATAACTATTCAATCAATGCCAACATCACCAATACAATATAATGAATATTTACATAATTCAGCACAAGAAATTAATCACGACCAACCACAATCACTACCATCTTCAACATTTATACAGGAACAAATACCAATTCCATCAAGAGAAGAAGAAATTCTAAAAGAATTAATGAGAGTACAGGGTGCATTAGAATCATTGACATCTTCTATTCAGGAGATTGCTCAAACTGGGGTTCAATTGGATCTACTTGAAACCATTAGTAGACTCCTCTATAAGAATCAAAAGAATCAGTCAGAGTTTAAAGATATTGATGGATATTCTATTTTGGTTCATATTTTTGATAACCTAGAGGATTTTAATAGTGTAGAGGGTAAACAATTTTTGGAAAACGTATTTAATTTATTCTTTGTAATTATATTGGATGGTAATCAATCGAGGAGAATAGCAAATACAGATGGATTGGATCTCCTGTTTATGCTTTTATTAAAATCCAAACATGTTGAAGTTCAATTAAGTTCTTTATCTTGTATACAAGATTTAATATCAATTAATCCTTTGAATATCGTTAATATTAAATTCATTAATGGTATAGATAAATTATTTGAATTATTATTTGTTTTAGAAAAGGTAATTTAAAATTTAATATAATAATAATAATATAATAATCATATAATATTCATATAATATAATCATCATCATAATCATCATTAAATTTGTATTTTAAATCAATGATCATTTCTTTAAGAATTAAGTTGTTATTCTTTAAAGAGAGTTAAAATACTATATTAAATATATATGAATTGATCTAATCTATAAAAAAAACTACATTTTGGATTAGATTAATTTCGGATATAACTTTGTATAATAATTAATCATTATATATATATGTTTATTTATTTATTTTTAAGTGATTCCTAACATTTTTTAATCAATTTTATTTTAGTCTGTTGGAGAAACTGTAAATAAAAATGGAAGTCAAAGTGAAGATAGTTATAATAGTAGTGAAAAAGATAAAGAATCAACCAAATTATTATTGGCAACAAGTCAATTAATTAATTATATTGGTGTTTTATTAAGTAAACATGATACCCAAATCTTTGAAAAATATATTAATCTCTTAAATGATGTACATCTTTCAGATACTTTACAATGTTTAATATTACAATCATCAATAACTTTATTATCTGATACACGTTATCATCAAGTATGTAATCACTTATAACCTATCATAATATTTTAAAAATTTATATTAACATATTTTTTATAAAAATATAGACATTAATTCCTCCAAATAATATATTACCAATTTTAATTGGTTTTATTAAATCAATTCAAAAAGAATATTTAGATACCATAAATAGAAATAACAATAACAATAACAATAACAATAATAATAATAATAATAATAATAATAATAAACAAAAAGATAATATAGTTAATGAAAATGATTATAATGAAGAGGATCAAGATACAGAAGAAGAAGAATATATATTGGATAATGATATTATTGAAGAGGAATCATATTCTGAAAGAATTCAATTAATTTTAGAATTATTAGTTATTTATTTAAATTATTCACCATTAAATGTTTTTGAACAATTTCTAACTCAATATGAAGGTATCAGGTTAATTTCACAATTTATCGTTAGAAAAGATATTGGTGTGACTTTATCTTATTATCAAGAGATATCAGATCTCAGTTTTTGGATAATTTGTCACATCCTTTCAACTCAAGAGAATCCTTCGCCTGCTGATATCAATATATTGATAGATTTGTTTGAAGATGCAGCCATTCCAGATTATCGAAAAGAATCAATGTGTTATTTACTCTCAGATATGATGCATACCTCTGCAGTTGATCATCTTCATCTAAAAATTAGGTTTCAAGAGCTTGGGCTTTTAAATTCTTTAATCTCAATAGTTAAAAGTGTAAAGAGTACCCCTTCACTCATCTACGCGTCATTATTTACCATTTGTGAAATTTGTTTTGGTTGTGAAGAGAACAAGAGAGTATTGGATAGCACGGGATATATTGTTTTATCATCGCTGATAAAATCAACAAATGTACAGGTCGATGAGTACTTATATCAACTATTTGTTGAATTGGCAATGAATAGAAAAGTATCAATACGTTGTGAATACAATTACCTCGAAAAAATATCACCATCAATTAATAAGACCATTTCAAATATATTATACCCCCAACCACATTTTACTTCTATTTTACCATATTCAAACAGGCAATGTAGTATATTTGAATATGGTACAATCAAATTAAATGAACAACTTCATCAACAACAATTACTTCAACTTCAACAACAACAGCAACAACAACAACAACTATATGGTGATGAGATTAATTTGGGTGATGATGGTATTCAATTTAGAGAATCACCACCTTCTAGTCCAATGTTAACTCCTTCAAACTCTTTATCAAATTCTCAAAATGGATCTATGCAATTTCTTCATCCAAATCATCCACTTCAACAACAACAACAAAAAACTACAGGTATAGTTAGAGTTCCAAGTTTTAGAAATCTATTTCTTGGGACTAGAAGAAGTAGTATTGGTTCTTGGGTTGGATCATTCGATGATCTTTATGGTATTTCTCAAACATCCAACTTAGAAACCGATAGAGAAAAGACAAATCATATCAATTCAAAAACCTCTTCTTATATTCATTTGGGTTTGGAAGATGATAAAGAAACTCTTTATTCCTATACTTTATTGGGTAGATCGAAATTAAGATCGCCAGATGCTGCATTGATGCTTGTAGATTTATTACCTCAATGTCCACCATTATCTCAACAACATAATTTAGTTTTATTAATGAAGATTTTGGAATCAAATCCCCAAAACAAAAAGATGTTATGTGCTGCCCAGGGTTTAAAATTCCTTTTATACCTATCTCATCTCTGCCCAGAAGAGACTCAATCCTATTATAGTAGACTCATTGTTATTCTTGGTCTCTATGATATTAGTCCATCAGAGGTACGTTTATTATTTGATTTGGCATGTTTCCCTTCCTTTGAATCACATCCACAATTGGCTTACAATAAAAGCGCATCTCAAACAACTTTACAAAAGAGTCAATCGAATCTATCATCCTCTTCCACAAGAAAAGAAAGAAACCGAAAATATGAATTGCAAATGCAAGTTCTCTATGTCATTGGTACCCTCACCGAGAGAAAAACCCCTCCTCTATATTTTAACTTTAATGGATTCGATAGTTGTATACGTATTGGTCAAATTGAAAGATTCCCAAGTGCTAGAACTGGCTACACCTTTAGTTGTTGGATAAAATCAAATTACTTTTTAAGTGATGAGTCTGGACTCTTTGGATGGCAAGATCCAAATGGAAACACTGTTTTTGAAGTTTATTTCAAATCTCTTCCACTTGGTAAATTATCAGAATCCAAGAGATATCTATGTGTTCAAACTAGAAACTATCCATCCCCACCAGAAACCTTTTCATTCGATAAATTTGCTTTTGTAGAATGTGGTGGATGGCATCACATTGTCGTTACTCATTCGAAACAAAAAGTAACTCTATACGTAGATGGTAAATTTATTCAAAACTATAGTACTCTAAATTATCCAAAACTAATGACAAAAGACAAACCAATATCCGGTTGGATTGGTAAAAGAGTTTATCATTCTTCTTCATCTTCTGCTACTTCCACCTGTAACACTAATTCTCAACCATCAATGATACCTCCACTCAACGCCATTTCAAATACTCAAAGTTTTAGTAGTTTTACAAGTTTAACAAGTTTAGGATCCATAGAATCAGGCGATAACTTTGCTTTACAACCACCACTTCTCGAAAAAGGTTATTTCTGTGGCCAAATGGGTACCATTCATTTCTTTGAAGGTGTTTGGGAAGCACATACATGTCATAAAGTTTGTTCCCGAGGAAATCTTTATAATAATACCTATAAATCATTGGGAGTAGATAATAAAGAATTTCTAATGATAAAACCAGCTCCGACTGATATATCTGATACCACTGGTCTACCCAATACATCAGTTACAATGTCAGGTGATAGTGTTATATTCCCAACCACACTAAATAGTAGTAGTAATATACCACCATTAAGTCCATCTACTATTTCCAATAACATTAGTCCAGCATCACCTAGTGTAAATCCATCCACACCTATTGGTGGATCTATGCCAGTATTACAACCAATATCAGCTGGTACTGGATCATTTCCACCATCACCATTACCATCTGCTCTTCCAAGAAGTGCATCATTTGATCATGATCAAAATCCAATGATGATGAGTGGTCGTGAAGTATTTTTAATGTCATCAGACTCTAATATTGACCCACTTTCACCAAAGAAGATTCAAGTTCCAAATGAAACTCATGGTGCTCCAATTGAATTTTTAGGTGATGTGAATGTTCATCAAACTCGTTGTCTCAAAGATGTAATTAAAGAGGTTGGTGGTATTCATTTATGTTTCCCATTCTTGGATATGGAACCTGCTCAACAGGTTGCTGGTTTAAGAATTCTAGCTGGTCTTTTACAAAAGAGTGATTCCAATAAGGCACAATTTAGGGAGTTGAATGGTTTTGCAATCCTCTATCACTTATTATTTAGATTTTCAGGGGATAAATATTCACAACTTTCGATGGAAACATTTGAAATACTTTTTGACTTGTTGTTGGATGGAATGACTAATTCACCCGATACCAAATACCTTTGGAGTAATGATTGCTTAGGCTTAATCTTGGATCTCCTATCATTTTGTTCAGAAGAATTACAACAACATGTATTAAAATACCTTAATACAATGTTATTTAATCATCCAGATACTCTTAAACTATGGATTTGTTCGAATGAAATAACCAATAGCTCTAGTGGTAGTAATATGTCACCTCCAATAACAAAAATCAATTATCTTTTGGATATATCATTGAAAATTTCCAATGATTGTTCATATCTATTAAGTATTATTAAAAAGATACTTCCACACCTCCCAATCGAAGATGTTGAATCAATTTTTGAATTCCTAATCCACAATAAGGATGAACAATACGAAAAGATTCCATTGAAATCGAAATTATTGGAAATTCTTTACGAAGAGATGAGAAAATGCCCACCTTTATTAGAACATTTAAGATCACTTGGAGGTTTCAATCTAGTATTTTCAATGATTGAGGTACCATGTGAAGAAATTCAAATATTAGCAATTAAACTCATTGGCTTATTACTCCATAGTAATGCCAAAGCATCAGCATTATTCCGTCGTAATAGTGGATTTGAAGTCCTTTCAACTTTGATTTCAAAATACTCTTCAGTTTCACATTTAATATGTAGAGCAATGATTCTATTGATGGTAGATGGTTATAAATTTGATCCAAAATGTATAACAGAAACCAAACAAAGATCTTCGAGTTGGATATCTTTAGATTTCTTTACTAGAGATAAAAGTTCTGAATCACTCAATACCATGTTAGTAAATCAAACTGGTGATCAATTGGAACCAATATTTGAAGAAGAAACCATTCCATCCCATTTGGTTGATGATTCAATTGTTGTAGGAGAAAAAACCATCATCTACCCAGAAGTTTTCCATGCATTATTTGTTATTCTACATAATTATCTTTTACATCCAGATGCTTTGAAAGATGAATATTATATTGGTATTCAATTGGCTATCCTAACAGAAATTGAAAATTGTTTAGATCCAACCAATATAGATATACTTTGGAATAGTACTTGGTTTGAATGGATTTATAATTATTTAGATTTTAGTGATAATTCATTAACCACCACCACTACAACTACAACCACCAATACAAATAATCCAACATTATCACCACCACCACCATTATCATCATTTAAAGGATTAAATTCAAATAGTAAAATTTATAGTAAAATATTACAAATCTGTAGAAAAATGGTTTTTAGTGAAATCTTTAAGAAAGCTTCAAAAATATTGAAATTAAAAGAGGTCTGCATAGATTTTGAAGAATTTTACATTGATATTGTGGATTCAGTTATCGAATATTTCAAAACTCAAGATTATATTCTCCCAACAATCGAGGGAAATGATATCATTAAGAATCTTGTACAGTATTTAAAAACTCTAGATGATATGGAAGTACCACCACATGTTTTAATGAAAATCTTGGATCTAATCAACTCTTTGGCTTTCCAGAACACCTCATCTCTAAGAGCTACAATGAAATCATCTGGTCTTTTGGAGTATAGAGATAATCTAATCATTCTTCTCTTACGTGGTAGTTCAACTCGTGATACCTTCATTCTAAATTTTGATTTTGAATGTGTAGTTGATCAAAAAGCTTTTAGAGAAAATAATAATGGTCTATTATACCTTTTAAGTATTTTCCATGATTCCCATTATACGGCATTAGAAGGTGATCAAGAAGAACAATTACAATTGGTTTTATATATAATTTTAAAGAGTGTAATGGGTTCAAATGAAGAAAATAGAAAAATAATTTCAAATATTTTGGATGATAATTTGGTTATACAATCATTTTTTGATCAAGATATTACAAAATCCAATAATAATAATAATAGAAATAGCGGTTTAATAGTTTCTGATGAATTGGATTCTAATAATAATAATAACAATAATAATATAAATGAAAATTATTTCTTGGAATGGTACTATAGTGATGAAATTACACCTAAACGTTTGGAAATTGAATCTAGAATTGAAAAACTATTGGCTCCTATCGAAGCTAAATTGGTATCAAATCAAGAAAAACTTTCAAAATTAAAAGAAAAAAGAATTAAACAACGTAAGGAAAAAATATCAAAACAACTTCTTTCCATTTCAAAATTGGTTCAAGATACTGATGAGAAAAGAAAAACAAGATCCATCAAAATGGTTCATCAATACTCTCAAAAATCTCAAAATATACCTCAAAAATCACAAGAGAGATTGAAACTTGGTTCTGAAAGATGGGATTTTTTTAAACATAAGCTATGGGATAGTATTATTTGGAATGGTGGCGATTCATCTGGATTTAAAATTCAAGATACATCAAGTCCATTTAAAATTTATCAATATTCATCATCCTCAACATCATCTCCATCTTTTAATCATTAAATAAAAATGTATGAATAATTATATATATATAAAAAAAAAAAGAGTTTATAGGTTTTGATAATGATTTTTTATATAAAATATTTAAAAAGAAATAATTTATTATTTTTGAATACATGTTTTATAACCAAATGAATTAATTGAACATTTATAATTTAAATTATTTTTGTAATTACATTCATGATCAAATTCACATGTAATTGGAATATTCGAAATTGGATCTTTTGGTATACATTTGGGACTTTGATTCGTCCAAGAGATGATATTTTTAGATAGATCACATACATCACAATTTTCACCAGTGAAACCAGGTTGACAAACACAATGACCATTCAATGGATCAGTTGGTGTTGATTCAAATAAAGTTATAGATGATGAACCTGATTCAATTGATATCTTTTCAATTTTACTTCCATCAATTGAATAATAAATGAATCCATTAAAATATTGGAATGATGATGGAGATTGATCTAAAATTACTTTTTTATCAACACCCTGGAAACCACTATTTTCATTAGTTGCCAATGGTACTTGATATAATTTACCAGTTTTACTATTACTATAGTAGAAATGAGTAGATGATACATCAATTTCTCTTATATTACTATCGTTTATGAATTGAGGTAAATTGCTAAAATGACTTGGAAGATATTCTGAAACATCAGTTTTTACAAATACTCTATTTGAAGAATATTCTAAAATATAAACTTGACCATTATTTGTAATTTTAATTTGCTCACAACCTCCAGTTGACAATGCTTCACGTTTATTCATTGACTGTCCAACAAGTGCTGATACTCCACGTTCATAAACGCTACACATGTAGGTAATTGAATTATTGGATGGTAATGATGTAAAAGAACCTGCTGTAATCTTTGGGAATTCATCACGATAATAATAATTTAATGAACCAGTATCAATTATTTTACCAAATCTATTTGTATCTTTATAAAATATTTGTGCTGATTTATGGCCATCTTTAGTCAATTGATTATCGGATAATAATAAGATATTATCGTATTGAGGATGATTCCAAACCAATGCATTTACTTTATTGTTATTTCCATATACAGTTGCTACACTAATAACATCATTACTACCACTATTCATCGATATAGACAATACTCTAGATTCAATTTCACCAGGATAACGTACACCAAATAATACCCTTTGATTCTTTTTATCCAAATCAATTCTTAAATTTTTATCAACTGGATCAATAAATATTTTTGAATTTAATTTACATGTTGAATATGGATTTCCTTTACAATTCCAATTTTCAGAACATTTACTACCTGCATAAACATTTTTTGTTATTATTGAAAAAACAATAAAAAATGAAATTATAAAAATTTTATCTATTTTCATTATTAACTTATTTCAAATTGTTGATTTTTTTTTGTTTGAAATTAAAAAATATATTAACAAAAATTTTGTTTTTATACCATAATTTTTTTCACCAATTATTCTAATTACTAAAAAAATTTTTTAAAAAAATTGGTGGTATTAATAGATGACCACAAAAATTTTAAAAAATTATGAAATTGCCAATTAACAATGATAATGATGATAATTTGGTGATGTTGGTACAACCATCAATATAAAATATTATAAAAAAGTCAACTATTTTATAAAATTTACCAAATATGGGTCATGAAATAAATGTATATAAATTGAATGATAATTTATTTACAAATTATTTATAATCAATATCCAATTTCAAAAAGAACTTATTTTTCAATTTAATTTTATTAGATGAAAAAAATTAAAAAACAATGGTCTTTGTGAAAAGTGAAAAAATCCTTTTTTTTGTTTAATTTTTTTTTTTTTTTTTTTTTTTTTTTTTTTTTTTTTCCGA
>RCTL01001489.1:890-12021 GCA_003667305.1 Speleostelium caveatum
ACAATGATATTGACATTGATGACAATGAGCTCATGTATGACGACTATGAAGAGGAAGATGAAACTAATGAGCTGATAAATGACCCTACGTTGTGTAAGATGCTTCCATTGATTCAATGATATGCAATCATAAAAGATAATATATATTTATAGAATCTATACATGTATAGATAGTTATAAAAGAAGAGTTGTACAAAGACCACCTGCCAAAAAGCATGACATATATATATCAAATAACGGACAATTTATTTATTATCTAAAAAGAGCAAAAAAGTTATTACTTGTTGATAGGTATATATTTGAGAATCACTTCAAATGACTACTGTAACTTTATTTTAACATATATTATATATTTTAGAATAAAAGAGATAACTATACACGGACTAGGTGCTGCGATTATACCTGCAATTAAATTATCACTACAATTACAAAAAACAGTACCTGATTTAACAGTTTCACCAAATACAGGTACCGAAGAGATCATTGATCAATATGATCCGCTGACAGATGATTTAGAGCCAATTTTAAAGATTAGAAGATGTTCATCAATTCATATTAAAATATCATTAAACAATCCAATAACAACAACAACCCCAACCAAACCAACAACACCACAACGTTTTAATAAAAAATCATATAAATCTTCACAAAAGAAGTAAATAGGATTTATTTATGTAAATATTGTCATGTACTCTTTTGATTTTTGTATTTTTAATAATACTAAAAAAGTTTTTTTTTATTTTATTTACTTTTTTTTTTTAATTTTTATTTTATTTTGATTTATTCCTCACTAGGGGATAAATATATTTAGAAAGCTACTTTGGTGGATTTAGTTTTTTTTACTTTACGCCAATTTTTGGAGATTGGTGTTGTTGAGAGGGTGATGATGTTTGTTGTTGCTGTTGTTGTTTGTGCATAATACTTGGTGATTCAGTTTTTGATTGTTTTTGGGTGGATGGTGACTGATGTTGTTGGGTTGGAGAGGTTGTTGATCTTTGTTGTTGTTGATGTTGTTGGGTTGGGGAGGTTGTTGATCTCTGTTGTTTTCTACAAATTTCACAAATCATTTTATCGACCTGTTCAATTTCGTTATCTTTGAATCCAATTTCATTCAATAGATCAATCATTGCTTGCTCATTGACTTTGGAGTATAGTCTGGATAATGGTTCATCAAATTTGACGGTGGCAGGTGGAATGTTTTGAACAGTTGATTCGCCTCTATCTTGCCATAGACACATACCACCAAGACCCAAATCTTTGACATGTTTGACTACACTGTCGATAAATTCATGGTCCATAAGTGTGCCTCTCTCTTTAAGCTCAATTGGTTCGTAAACATTGATCCATTGTTGAATGACAGTTCTCTTTTTGGCGTTGGTATCACTGGTAGTTCCCATCATTGATTTTAATACACTCATCGATTCTAATGGTGATCTTGCGATGGCAGTATGGATGCCGCTTTGTTTGGACTCCCAGAGGTTCTTACTGATTGACATGATCATAAATGTGATAACCCATGGTTTTTGGTAGGTGTCATTCTTCCAAATATCAGCAATGGAGAGTTTATTCCAGCTATTGGTAACCATTGGATGGATGCCGTCTAGATCACAGGGGAATGACAAAGAGTACCAGAGTCTTTCCTTAAAGCCTTTTTGTGCACATTCTTGGTTGAGTTCGTTGTAGACTCTAGCGATAACAAGTACCAATCCTGGGTAGTGGCAGAGTTCAGATTCAATATCCCATTCGAGATAGTTGCAACTGGTGTGGAGGGTTAAAACAAATTGCTTGAGACGTTGATATCTTTCGTTATTTGGATTACAATATCTCTCAACAAATTCTTTGATTTTACCAGTTTTGTGATTTTCTTTCAACTCTTGTTCAGTAAACTCACCTGGGAATGCTTCTATACTTCTATTTTCACCACCAACACAGATACCAAGTAAGCCTCTTTGTTCATTGACTTTTGATTTCCATTTTCTAGTAGTATTGAAAAAGTTTTGAGTTCTTCCATTATCTCTATCAGTTTTTGGATCCATAAATATAAATTTATCTTTACCCAATAAAATACCATTTTCTTCAGAATCTTTGCTTTGGTCATTTCCTTCTCCACCGCTAACATATTTACCTCTACCATAACCAACATCAGAAAGGAGGACAAGATTAAATTTACTTTGTTGATATCCAATTCTATCAATAATTGGTTTATAATTTTGATCACATTGATGTGTAGACTGTTGTCCAGATGTTTGTTGTCCAGATGTTTGTTGACCAGATGTTTGTTGACCAGAAACTTGTCCACCAGAAGTTTGTTGACCGGACGATTGCTGACCAGAAGTTTGTTGACCAGAAGATTGTTGGGATTGTCCACCAGAAGAAGCACTAGTTTGTTGATGACCAGAAGATTGTTGGGATTGGCCACCAGAGGAACCAGATTTCTTACATTCAACAAATTTACCATCAACAAATGCAACAGGTCTTTCAAGATCGAGACACCAATCAGCATGTTGTCTTCCAGTTTCTTGGCAGACTCCAAAATTATTATAGGTATCTCTATCCATATCAATATAGTAACCAGAAAGAGTAGGAATAGATGCTTCTCCACCAAATACTCTTGATACAAAAGTATCCTTTACGCTGTGAATAACAGATGATGCTTTATCTTGAAGAAAGTCCATTTTTGTTTTGAAAAGAAATAAATAATGAATAAAATATTAAATAAATGTATATAATAATTTAAATTGTTTGATAAATATAAAAATTTATAAATAATTTTTTAAATGTATATTGAATCAAATATAAGATTTTGAATACAATGAAATTAAAAAAAAAAAAAAAGCTTTTTAAATCAAAAAAATTAATTTACAGATTCAAATATTTCCAAAATAAGAAAAAACCAAAATGGTGATTGTTTTTTTCAAAATAATAATTTTTGCAAATAATTTTGCTCATCTGATCCCTTTGACTCATAATATGTTAAGATACATTGAATGAAGGTTCATTTTCATTTAGATCTATAAGGAGTCCCAATATATATTTTTTTTTTTTTTAATATAATTTAAATTAATTTTTTTTAAATCAACAAGATATGATGTTTTAAATATATATATCATTTTTATGGAAGATATAAATTAATATTATTGGTATAAAAGGTTAGAGTAAGGGTTTTGATCATTCCTGCAAACTTTAAACTTTCTAATAGTTTCTAATTTTCAATTATCTTTTTTTTTGTAATAAATATTATTTAATTAAATTTCAATTATATTCATTACATCGTCAATTATCAAGTTGAATGTTTGATTTGGTTTGGTTTTTTTAAAAAAATAATAAATAAAATATTTTTAAGATTTATTTGGATTTAAAATATCTTGACATAGTTTAAATATTGAAGGTTGATTTGTCTTTTGAGCTTCATCCATTACCATCATTAAAAGATCTTTATCTTTATATTGAACAGCTAAATTATAAGCATTTTTTAATTTATGACAAAGAATGGCAAGTCTTACACTATTTAGAGGACTATAGATTTTTGAAATAAATTTCTCAGGAGTTTTATAATCTTTAATTTCTGTACAAAATACTTCCAAAACTGACATGGTAATGAAATCCCAATCGTTAGGGTCGACAAAATTCCTTAAACTATTTAGATATTCTTCGCATTTTGAGGTCATTTTCTTTCTAGCCATTGCCGATAGCGCAGTTATATAGATGGATGGTAGAGGAAGTTTAAATTCCTGAATTAATTTGAAACCAACTTCAAAATTATTATAGATGGTTAATTGTTCAGCAAGTTCAGCTCTTTGTTTTTGAGTTGAGAAAATCGATAGTTTGTGAAGATTTGAAGTGGATGAGATTCCTTTAATCGAGTAAAAGAACTTTGATATTTCAATTTGAGTTTGAATGTTTTGAATGTATTTATGAATTTCAATTTCAGAGAGTAGACCCTTTTGGCTTTGACCCATACTAATGTAATGAAGTGCTTGTTCGAGATAGGTCATTCTAGTTTGAGAGGGAATTTCTGGATTTGCAATGAATAGTTTGATACATGTTAGACCCGCTCTAATATTATCACCCATATAGGTTTGGAATTCAAACAGCATTGGATAGGATTTCTTTTCATTCATAATTTTACAAGCTGCCAATAGATGATCTTGAAAAGCCAAGAGTTGTGGATCAATGGATTTGACAATTTGAAATAGATCTTGAAGTGTAGAGTTTGAAACGCACTTCATTACAATCTCTTCAAAAAATATATTTGGATTTATATTATCCGATAGAATAGTTCTACAGGCGAGTTCTAAAAGAGCATGTTTCATTAAAAAGACAATTAATAATCTTCCATTTCCATATTTTTTGAGATAATAGATTGCTTCATCTATTCTAACTTTATCGATGGATGATATTCCTATTTGAATTGGTTTTTTTGATTCCTGAGATATCGATTGTAATAAATTGGTTATACTTCCGCCTAATGGATTATCTCTACCCATAACAGTGGTACTATTGTTGGTTGGACTATTCAAAGGAGTACCAGCGGGTTGAAGAAGAGAAAAGAATATATTATCATCAATCTTTGGTGTAGTTTTTGGTGATGAAAGTACCACTTGATTTGAAAGATAGTTGTAGAGATTTCTAAAGGTAGAATGATTTGGAGAGGGTGGTGATTCTAAAAGTTGGATGATTTGATTTAGCATTATACTGTTATCAGTGTTATCAACTGAAAATTGGTTTGATGGTGACATTACCCTTCTATCTCCATGACTTGGAGCCAGACAATATTTTAATTTCTCTCTAGCTTCACTATAGTTACCCATTTGAATGAGAGACATACCCCAAGCAACCCATGCTGGATCCGCTGGAATATTACATTTGGTAGCAACATCAATAGCGAGTCTTAGTCTATCTTCTTGAATCAATTTATCTCTAAGTTGTCTAGATTTTTGTGGATCACTTAGGTCAACCAATGACATTTGACCGGTACATTTTGAAATTAATAATGATTGAAATAATTCTACTTTTCCCAAATAGGTATCACATACAGCAACCAATGTAGGTCCACCAGATTTTATATCTCTAAGAAGTTGAAGTTTAGTGTACATTAAAAGTTGTTGAATTAAATTGATAATGAGTAGATTGTCATCAGAATAAGTAGACGATAACAATCTAGATAGATATTTATAAAGTTCAAGTGAACAATTATAAACTGTTTTTTTAGATTCACATAGATCAAAAAGTGATTTTGCTAAACTAATTGAAGGTGAACGTGTAAAGAAATGTTCATGTCTAATTTTTTCATCTGCTACTGGATTAATTCCAGATAATTTCCATTTATAAGGTTGTTTGTTATTATTATTATTATTATTATTTATATTATTATTATTTGATGTTGTTGTTGTTGTTGTATTATTATTATTATTATTTGATTGACGATTTAAAATAGATTGTGTACCAAATGCTAATTTTGGATATTGATTTTGTTGGTAATCATCATCATTATCTTGTAAATAATCATCTACAACTAAAAAATCATTCTTTGCAAGATATCTTGCAAATGATAGGGCTTTTCTAGCATATATTGTAAGTAATTCATCAATAGTTGTATCATCTTTTAGTTCTTTTACAACTGATATTAATTTTGCAACTAATGGTATCTTTTCATTCATAATTAACATTTCTAAGATCAAATAGGGATAGCATACATATGATTCATATTCGATTTGTAAATCTTTAGGAAGTAAAAGTAATACCTGATAACCAATTTCTTGTTTTCTAAGTTCTTCCAATTTAGAATCAGTCAAACGATATCTCATATTTGAAAGTAAAAATTGAACCAAAAATAACTTTACTGATATTTCTGTAATCTTTGGAAGTAATGCTTCGAGAATTCTAATTGATTCATCACCCAAACCAGAGAGAGTTTGAAGTGAAAGTGATGCATCATCTTTTTCAACCAAGAGATAATAGATGTAGCTTTCTTCAATTTCATTTTTTATATTTACAACTTGGAAGAGATCTCTAATCTTTCTAGCATATTCATAATGTTTCAAATCCAAAAGACTTCTAACCAAAACTGCTGGATCTTTTTTACATTGATCGCAAATCTCCTGCCATGTTTTCCAAGTTTGTTGATTATCAATATCCAATATTGATTGGTATATTAGGAAACATTGGTGAAGGAAATGGATTTCCTTAAATTGATGAGATTGTTTGGGTTCATTCTCTGCATCCAATGAATCGGTACTATCGTCTGATGTGAAACTTGAATCATCGAGATCATCATCCTTTTCATCTTGTGACGATAGATAGGATTTACAAATAACAATCATATCGATACAGGTATTGATATCCCAATTACGGTAAAGTTCTAGAACTAAATGAATACATTTCTCTTTATCTTTCATTCTTCTAATATATTTAAATCCTTGTGATTTATCTTTGTAAACCAATAGTTTAAGTAACCAATCAGGGGCACCTTCTTCAAGATATTCATCAGCTACCTTTAAAGCATCAATTAAATTACCATTGGATACAAAATACTGAATAACTTTAAAGAAAAAGGTTTGTTGTTGATGAATGGTTTCTGTATTCTGTATCAAATTAAAATCTGATGAGTCAATTTGATATTTTTGATTGACTGATCCACTACTACCGTCAGAGATGTAGATATCTTCGTCTTGATGAACTGAAATGGTGGCAGCAGTAGTCCCCAATTTACTCGTACTATTCTTGGTTGTATTCTTAAAATATTTATAATAGAAAGAATGGGATTTTAATATTTCACCAATCCAATTCGATAAACTTGATGATGGTAGAGTACTTGATTTTTCAGTTGCAAACTTTAAAAATGGATCAATATTTTCAGAACTACCAGTTTGAGTGAATGAAGGTGGTGATTTTAACATGCATACCAAACAAGATAAAAGTGTAGATGATTTTGAGAAATACTCTACCAATTCCATCGTTAGATTGGTATTGAGACCCTCATCAACCTCTAGAGATGGTTGTTGTGGATTTAAAGGAGAATGTAAACTAATACCTGGAATAGAGAGTCTATCATTGGTCTTTTTGTTTATATAGTACAATGGCGAACCAAGAGCAGATTGAGCATCTGGAGTAGTAGATTTCAAAAGACTTGGTGAAAGATTCTTTGGTATGGTATGGGAAATCGAAGAAATGATAAGATCTAACAAATCAATTTGCATAAATCTAGCCATATTTTCAGCTTTTTCATAGTTTTTCTCTTGAAAGACAATATGTTCCAATATTTTCTTTGGACTTTTATGAATATTTTCAAATAAACCATCAGTAAAACTATTTGTATCACCCATTAATGAACCTTTACTATAGATTTGGTTGATTGAAAGAATATATTGAAAAGTTGTTGAAAGTATTTGTCTAGTTGAAATTGAATGATCATTTTCCAATATATTTTTTACATCTTGATGAACGTTTGCAGTATTTTGAGATGATGATAGATTATTATCTTCTTTAAACTCTTGATATGAACGAACCAAGTTCTTTAGTGACTCAGTTACCAATCTTTTATTTTTTGAATATTGTTTAAGGGAAATTGGATCTTGTGGGAATGGTTGTGGATTCTTTAATAGTTGAACCAAAGAGGTGTCAACATATTCCGAATGTAAATTGAGAATCCAATTGATATAGTTACTAAACACTGATGGATACTTTTTAATACCAACCAGGGAATCACTATTGGCAAACTTTAATATCTTTGAAATTAAACTATCTGTACAATTCGAACCGATAACAATATCACATAGAATTGGAAATACATTATCTTTACCAATACCTTTGAAATCTTTAAATATACTATTATCAAATTCACCTTCCTTACTCACTAATCTATCAATCAACAATGGTACTGATAGATATTGTGATATTTGATTATCAAGTTCTTTTGGAATCTGAAAATATTTAATAACTGATTTAAAATCTGGATAATTTGATCTCATTGCCATAGTTAATAATGATTTAACTGGCATTAAAACTAAACTCATAAATGGTATTTTACATCCTTTAATCTATTTTTATAAAATATATATAATTAGTTCAAATAAAATTGATTTTACAATATATTATAAAAAAATAAATATTTACATCTGAATTTAAAATCCAATTTGAAATGTCTACTCTATATTTTAAGTTTTCTAAATTATTTGTTAATATTTGAATACGCTCGTGATTAAATAGTGTTGATTGTTGTTGATTTTGTGATTGTGATTGTGTCTGTGATTGTGATTGTGATGATTGTTCATCTTTGGATTGATCTTTTATAAATTGAATGATTCTCATTAGCATATTTATGAGTGATAGTATCATCATTGGTGTAATATAATAATTTTTATCGTCTACTTTGTTTTGTTTTTGATAATTAAAACTATTATCTACATTTCCAATGAAACTGAAATCTGATGGCGATGTAGTTGTCGTATTGATACTAATGCTGTTACTGTCGGTTGATGCTATAATGTTTTTATATTGTTGTAGTATTTCATGGTCACTAATTATAACCTGTGATGTATCTGGTCCTACTGTATTGGTTGTAGTTTGATTAGATGTTGCGGGACTTTTGATTGACTCTTTGACATCTTGATTCGATAAAAATATTGATAAATAGACAGCTTCTACCAACCCTATTGAGATATTTGGATTGGAAATACCTTTGATTAAATTGAATACCTCCTCTAAGGTGTTTTCAAACTCTACCTTTTCAATGGTTGTATCGGTGGTTCGATATTGGAAGAATTTTAAAATATTTCGAAGTAGATAGTATCCACGTACCAAGTTCATGTCATTTAACTTTTCCAAAGATGTTTGAGATAACTGTTTGAATTGATCAATCGATTGGTAGTTACTTGGAAAGTCTGGATCTTTTTCAATGGTGGATAAAATATCATTGGATGTGATAAAAGGCAGACAATCTTTAATTACATAGACAAAAGAGTGTTGAAATAGTTCATTTAATACCGTATTCGAGAGGTCAGTCAATATTGGAGATTCTTCCAAAGACTGAAGAGGTGCTTTATCTTTTAAACTAAATGTACTTTCACCAACAATTAAACTTGTACCATCAGGACTATTAGGTATAGAAGATAACATTTTTCTACAACACCATTCAGTTATATCAATTAAATAGGATAATTGATGATTTGAGTGTAAAAGTAAATTATCTACACTTCTTTGTTTAATTACTTTTGATTTCTCTTGTAACAGCTGTTGTTGTTGTTGTTGTTCTGATTGTTGCTGTTCTTGAATAGATGAATAATTTAATTTTACATAATCCAATAAAGATACCAAAGATTTCTTTGAACTAAAATCATTTTTAAAATTATCCCAACACAATAATATCAAAAGTGGTAATAACTTTTCAAATGGTTTAATTATAATCAATGCTTCTTCAAATCTTTTCTCTTTAATTTTTTCAATTGATTTTTCCAAAGCATACTCTAGATAATGATTATCATTTACTCTAATGAAATGATAATACCAATACCAAAATATATCTTCAACATTTTGATAATTCGGATCATCTCTTTTAAATTGTCCTAATTTATCTTTAAATATATTATTATTATTATTATTAATGGTTGATGATTGTTTTAATGAAAAATAATTTCTTAAAATCAAAAAACATTCGGGAAAGTTAATTATATTATTATCGGCTTCATCATTATCTTGTTGAAGTTGTTGTTGTTGTTGTTTCTTTAAAATATCTTCTTCATATGATTGATATTCTTTTAATGGTTTTAAAGTTCTATTAGCCAAAAGTGATTCATATATCTTTAATCTTGATAAAGAGGAGGATGTTGTTGTTGTGCTCTCTTGATTGTTCTCTAATGATTGTAAATTATTTATTTGTAGTTTTGAAGTAAATGGTATCTTTATCATTGTTATTTGATCGGGATTATTATCATTCTCTTGATTGTTTATACTATTATTTATAAAAGTAGAATCAATGTTTAAATTGGCAATCTTTTGTTGAAGTTTTGATAGTATATTGGTGGGTTGGCTTCCTACTAGAGCTGGACTAGTATTATTTACTGGTGAAGAGGGTGATGGAGATGTGGTACTCGGTGTACCATTAGGTGTGTCGTCAGCAGCCACCATATCAATGATGGATAAAAGTTCATAGGCTTCATTGTATTGGCCTGATTCGATTAGACTTTCTATTACATTTGCTAAAATAATCTCAAGTTGTGATGTTATGGGATATTTTGATCGTAAAAGTGACTGTGAATGTGCAGATGATAAAAATGGATTGGTTAACTGAGTGATAATGTATTTTGAGAAACTAGAATTACTAACAAGTAGCTTTTTAACAGTTTGTATAGTTGATTCTGCTAATTTACCACTCAAGAGTACAGATTGAAGTTGCTGCTGTTGCTGTTGTTGTTGTTGTAATGTAATACCTCCACTGTTCTCTGAAGATGGTGATGGTAAAGTAACTTGAGATAATAAAACATAATGAAACTCTCTCAACTCTTGAATAACTGGTAGAATAGATCTATCTGTATTTTGAAGTTCTCCTAATGTACTATATAATAATATTGCAAATTCAACAAGTAATAATGTTTTTTCACTAATGGCTAACTTAAATCCCTCCTTTAATGATATCATTATAGTAATATTAATAATCTATAATGATCACTATAGTGTATGAAATATATCTTATTGAATGCATACTTTATTTAATTGATAAAACTCTATAGAACATAGCCATGATAGATGCGGTGATGAAGGTATAGAATCAGATGTTAACCATGTACTTGGTGGTCCATTCTTAATGGTGTGGTATAATATTGATGATATCTTTCGAACTAAAGTTGATGGTGGTGATGATGATGAATAATCTGCCGATTCATTTAACTGAATTTGTAAAATAAGTGCTCTTGCCAACTCAAATTGGCCCAGGGACAGATAATCACATATCAACCTAATGATTTTAGTATCCTCTTCTTCATTTAAAAAAGGATATTCTGTATTAACTATCATGTATTTGATAAAAATATACTATTCTATACTATAACAGAACAGTGATATAGATATTTATAGTATATAATATCAACCCAAAACCAAGCGTTTGATTTTGTTTTTTTTTTTTTTTTTTTTAAAAA
>RCTL01001521.1:1410-13686 GCA_003667305.1 Speleostelium caveatum
TACATTTATTTTAAAAATTAGTTGATGTTGCAATATCTTTATATCTTTCTAAATCTTTTTTAATTAATTCAATTTTTTTATCAACTAATCCATATGCATCTGGACCGATTGGTAGTGTTACTGGTGGATTTGGATCTTGAGCAACTTTAAGTAAAACTGAAACTAATTTTTTAGGATCTCCTGATTGTTGGTGATTAATTTGGTTTAAGTGAGCGTCTTCAACTTGTCTTACGTTGGTGTATTCAGATATTTTAATTTTTGAATGTTGGACTGAACCTTTTTCTAAAAACTCAGTTCTAAAGTATCCCGGGAGGATTGAGGTTGCGTGTACTCCATGTGGTTCCAATTCAGCAGATAGGGATTGAGTTAAACCATCAAGTGCAAATTTACTGGCAGTATATAAACCAGCACCGGGGAAGTTACCATAGAAGCCAGCAATTGATGAAATGTTCAAAATACGACCCTTGTTTTCTCTAAGAGTAGGTAGAGCATTACGTATAACATTCAACGCGCCAAATAAATTCACCTCGAATTGTGAATGAGCTTCTTGGTTAGTAACCTCTTCAATTGCACCAAATATAGCATAGCCTGCATTATTAACCAAAACATCAATCCTTGAGAATTTACCCAATGTATCTGATATTGATTTTTTAACACTCTCTTCATTTTCTAAATCTACACTCAAAACCAATACCTTATCTGGATTATATATTGCTCCCAATGCCTTTATCAAACCATCTTTATTTCTAGTAGTGGCGGCAACTTTATAGCCCTCTTCAATTAATCTTTCAACCAAAAATAAACCAATACCTTTAGAAGCTCCTGTTACAAACCAAACTTTATCTGTAGATGACATTTTAATTTTTATATATATTTATTAATTTAATTTTATTTTTTTATTTTTTTTTTTAATTTTTTTTATACTAAATTTTTTTTTTATTTTTTTTTTTTTATTTTTTTTTTTGAAAATCTTCTATGGAATCTTCTATCGAACTCGAAATTATTTTGTCACCTTTACACGAATTTTCTACGATTAATTTAATATTTTTCGAACATGCCAGCAAATAAAATGGAGGGGGAGTAAGAAATATGACTTTTTTAAAATGGTTAAAACAAAACTATGAACTTTCAATTCAGATAAAAAAAAAGAAGAATCGAGAATGAGTCGTTTTTTAAAAAAATTTTTTTTTTAAATTTATTTAATCTATTTGTTTAAATAAATTCCGTTTAATAAAAAGATTGTTTTCATTTTATTTTACTCTTGATAAAAATCTATGATCTAATAAAGGGAATATTCCAGCGTTTGATGGGTGTCTAATGTTATATATGTATTGACCATCAAGCTTTTTAGATTGAAAATTTGTTTTATTACTAGCGATCCAAACAAATTCTATTGTAATATTTTGAATATTTAGAAATTTTCTAATGTTTTCATCTTTGAAAATATTTTTAGGGGAAGAATCAAATGTAACTTGAAAGCACCATAGTTTAGACCTTTTGGAATCATATATCATAAAATCAAGAGGTTTGATTTTTTGAGGAATTTCTACAAACATTGCATTGTAATTGGAATTAAAATCAAATGATTCTAAATCATAAACTATAATATCAGTTATTTCGAAATATTCTGGCTTTTGATATTTATATTCAGTCTGTATATCATATACTCTATTAAAAATTAAATCAAATTGGAATTTACGTTGAGAAATGATTGATTTGATAATGTATTTTTCAGCAATTGAAGTGATCGCACTAACTGACAGTGGATGAGTAGATGATAACATTAAATTTAATAAATCACTTTCAACATCTAATGATAGATGTGATAATTGGTTATAATACAATCTACCCAATGCTTTTGTACGATAATCATCATCAAAAAACATAATTTCCTCTTGAATTGAATAGATTGGGAAATTGGTTGGTAACTGGTCAATTGGAATATTTAATTTCATTATTGCTATTGCATTTTTAAATTCATTCTTTTTATCTGCTGAAAGTTTATCTAAATAATTACTAATTAATTCTCTTATCCAAAATGATCTTTTGTTTGTATAATCTTGAATAATTTGATCAAATGTTTTAAGGTTGTTTTTATTATTATTTATTTCATTATCTAATAGGGAAAGTTCCAATCTAAATCAAAGTTAAATATAAAAATATATATTTTTTAATAAAATATTTTTTATTATACTTACGGAATGGATGATGCTGCAAATTCAATCTTTTCAAATTATTGATCAACATTGAAACCAAATCTTTTATAGTCCTTCATTTCGATCCATTGTTTTAACTCTTGATTGTTGAAACAAGATTGAAATTTAAAGGTTTCAAATCTTTTTTTTTAAAAGAAAAATCCATATCCAAGGATGCGGAAACAACAATTAAACTTTCATTTAATTCATTAAATTTCGATTCTAATATATTAATTAAATTAAATGGTGATTTTACTGTATTTTCTATTGGAATATTATTATATTCATCCATAAATAGGAATAGAGAGTATGAATTTTCTTTACAATATCTAATAAGTAATTCAAAGAAATTATAAATTGTTGATGATGATGGAATATGATTTAACCAATAATTGCTTGCATAATTACTATCAGCAGGTGATGTAGCAAATGCATATGTTAAGCAATCTGCCAAGTATGAGAATGGATCATAACTGATTGACCAATTATAACAATCACCAATATAGATAACTCTATTTTTCTATTTGATCTTAGTTCACTTACAATAGAATAAATTGAATTTGTTTTACCAGCACCCATGGGACCACAAACTAAAATAGGAAGTCTATTAGTTTGATATTTCTTTTCTTGAATAAAATTCAAAAGTTTAGTAGTTATATTTCTTTTAATGATTGAAACTGTATTATCATATACATGTAATTTAATTGGATTATTTAATTTTGATTTTTTAAAACATCTTGAGCCATCATCTTCAATCTCTCTATAATGTAAAATATCTATTGTTTTTTTAACTATTATAATAGTTAGTAAAATAAAGGTTAATAAATGTATATTAAATAGATTAAAACTAAATTATCATACCGTATATAGAAAAACATCCATTAATAAATAAAAATGAATAATTTGAAAATTTTTGATGAATATTTAGTAGATTTGCTTTTGAATATGTATTTGAATAGAAAAATTCAATTTCATCTGTTTCATTATTTATTATTGTTTTTCCAATTATTTTTTTATATTCACTATTGTCTAGAATTTGAAGTAAATAATATTGTAATGAATGCTCAATATCTACATTTTTTATCAAAAATGAATATCCAGGTGAAATAATTATTTTAAGAGTTATTAACATTTTTAAAATTTCCTAAAAAAAAAAAAATATTTTTTTTTTTTTATTTAAAAAGCTTGTTTATAGTGCACCATCCAATTGGTCAGAATATTTTAGCAATCTACTAAATTTATTACCTATTATGTAGTTTTAATTGAATCTGTTAGGTTAATTAGGCATTGCTATATATGTATATTTATATACAATGGTGATTTTAGAGTATTTAAAAGGGAGGTCTCATTAAGTTCATTCTAATATAAAGGGAGGGTGATTCACTATGATGAAAGGTGATAAAAATTTATTAGATAAAGTAATAGATGATATCAATAAATTTGATATCAATAGTCTATCAGATAGTGATAAAGATATAGTAATATCTAATCTATCTGAGGAAGATGCTATTAAAATATTAAACATGAAATCACCAATTACTCATATCAACTCTATATTGGCATCACATAGAAATAAAAAATATAATCAACTATTAAATACTTTAAATTCTACTAATGAAATCAAATATGAAAAAGGTATGTTGTAATAGATATACATATATGCATTATAGCATCTATTAACAAACTACCTTTTTTTTTTTTTTTTTAAATAGATATTACAAATAAATCTTTGTTTATTCATAGGGGTAAAAAGAATCAAGAGTTATTTGAAAATTTACATAGAAATAACTTTGTTTTTATAAATTCAGCTAAACAAACTGGAAAGTCATCGATGGCAAAATCTATCGAACTGAGATTATCTCCGCAAACCTTTAACAGAACAGTTCAAAGATTAACTGCTAGCCCTTCAAATGTACAAGAGGTATTGGAATCTCTAAATAGTTTACTAAAGGTCTCATTGGAAAGAACAGTTTTCCTAATCTTAGATGATGCTCAATATCTATATCATCAAACATCATTCATAGAGTTCCTTTTAAAATTAAAAGAAAAACTAAGAAGCCATCCTAACCTTTGCAAAGACAACTTTTACATGTTAATGTTATCATCATATGATATTTCATTGATCTCAAATAGTTTTGGTTGTTTTGAAAATCATAAACTGGATTTTGATTTCCTTAAACTAACTGAAAATGAATACAGACAGATATTCAGCAACATGGATAGCAAATATAATCTACCCTTGAGCGATCGGTCAACTGATTTACTTAAAGCTCTATCAAATGGTCACGTTGGATTACTCTATAGAATGCTAAAATCCATTTACAAACATTTTTATCAATTCCCAGATTCTGATCTAGATCAAAAAATATCACTTTTAATCTTAAATGAAGATTTCTTAAAAGAGATGATCCATAAATATCCAATGGAATTCAAATTTAAAGATTATCAAATCAAATTACTTTTAAATATAGTCAATGGTTCAATCATTAAATCAAAGATGGCTGATATCGAATTGATTGAAAATGGATACATCTTAAAGAATTCAAAGAATTCAATATATGATGAATTCTCTGAATTAACTTTTCATTTATTTTATTATCTTCAAAATAGGGTTACAAACAAAACAGATTATACTTTCAAATCTCCATTGGAGCTAGTAGAGGCTATCATCAAACAATTTAGACCCAATCAATTGGATTTTTCAAAAAAATCCACAAGAATTGTTTTATTTGATGAAGTATATCACTCTCTATCACATATTTTTGGATCATTTGTTATAGCAAATGCAACACAAAGAGCCTTTACAGGAGTTGATATTGATTTCCTTGTTAGCACTGGAAATGGTGATTTGCTTGGAATATCAATTATTTTGGAGAACAATAATAGAGAATTTATAACCTGCAGAAAATTTTTTTCCAAAGTTTTAAAATTTAAACATATATTCCTATCATTTAATACAACACATATACCTGAATTGGAAAATGTAACCATTTACACTAAAGATTTTCGATTCTTTAATTGTCTTCATGAATCAATTTCAATAACTATAGACATTTAAATTACCAGTACCAAATATATTTTAATAAAAAAAAATAAATTCAAATTATAACCATTTATTTTATTTTATATTGTTATTTTAGATGTTCAATACCTTAAATGAGCAATATTAGATTACTTTTTAAAATATAATCTAAATCTTTGGATTTTCAAACATTGGATCTAATAACCCTTTTGTAAATATTTAGTGAAGATTTTATTTGATTATAAATTATAAAAATGTAGAAAATACATTTTCTGAATGGTGAGGGTTATTGTATTTTGAAAATTGCATCTTATTCTTACTTTTATCTATTGAATTTTAGTGATATTTAAAAAAAATGAAAATTGTATTTCAAATATAATGTTATAAACACGTAATTACATTATAACCTCCTAACATTAACAAAAAAAATATAACCACAAAAAATTATTTTTCAAAACAAAAAAAATATAAATAATTAGAATAAGAAATTAAAATTTTTATTTTCATTAAATAAAATTTAAAAATGGTAGTTGTTAAAAATGATAGTTCTCATCAAAGTATGATTTATTTTTAGAAATTTAAAATTATTTTAATTTTAATTTTTTTTTGCTAATCAAATTTCATTTTTTGTATAGTTTGGGTAAGATGTAGTGATACTGGATATAGTTTAGTTGAAAGAGGTGGAGAATACCACCATTCTGCTGGTTTAACCCAAACATGGGTTACCATCATTTGTAAAAATAACTTTTTCGATAAGAATCTTGGTTACAAGTTTGTATCTCAATAGATTACTAAGGTTATTTTGAAGTTGAAACAGTTTATATTCTAATATATCATTATTTTAATAGTTCATATACTAGAGTGGATGATAATAAAGCTTATTACATTTTTTATTGGAAAGATGGAGCAATTCGTACACAGGAGGAAACCATTGTAAATTTAAGAACTGATTTCTGGTCCCTACCACCACATTCAGGATACTATGCTGGAATGAGAGATAAACTTGATTAAAAACATAAAAATAAAGTACACCTTTGAACATTAAAATCATTGTTTTAAATGTTAAATTAACCCAAATTGCTGTTGAAAAAAGGTTTCATTATGAAAGTTTCATATTTTAAAAATCAAAAAAAAATTTTGGTCTTAAATAATTAAATAATTTAGGTACCCAGGGGTATCAGGTTAAAAGTAACCATCAATAGAACCCCTTTTATATATATTTAGTGAAAATAAAAATGGACAACAAAAATATTAAGCTTGATTATAAATTTTTACAGCATGAATTAAGAAAATACATTTTTTGAAGGGTGAGGGTTACATATTTTGAAAAATGACATATTATTATTATATTTATCTATTGAATTTTAGTGATATGTAAAAAAAATGAAGATAATATTTCAATTATAATGTTATAAACACGTAATTACATTATAACCTCCTAACATTAATAAAAAAAATATAACCACAAAAAATAAAAATTAAATTTCAAAACAAATATAAATAATTAGAATAGAAGTAAAATTTTAATTTTCAAAAATTAAAAATGGTAGTTGTTAAAAATGATAGTTCACATCAAAGTATGATTTATTTGTAGAAATTTCAAATTATTTTTATTATATTTTATTATATTTTATTTTTTTTTTTAAAATTATTTTTGCTAATCTAATTTCATTGTTTGTATAGTTTGGGTAAGATGTAGTGATACTGGTTATAGTTTAGTTGAAAGAGGTGGAGAATACCACCATTCTGCTGGTATATTCAAAACATGGGTTACAATCATTTGTAAAAATAACTTTTTTGATATGGAACTTGGATACAAGTTGGTATCTTAATGATTACTATAGTTATTTTGAAGTTGAAACTGTTTTTTTTCTAATTCATCATTATTATAATAGTTCATATACTAGAGTTGACGATTATACAGCCTATTTCTTATATTATTGGAAAGATGATGAGGAAACTCGTAGACGGGAGGAATTCAGAATAAATTTAAGAACTGATTTCTGGTCCCTACCATCACATTCAGGATACTATGCTGGAATGAGAGATAAACTTAATTAAAAAATAAAAATAAAATAATCCTTTAAATGTTTGATTTGCATATATTGCTGTTAAAAAGGGGTTTCATATTTTAGAAATCAAAAAAAACTTTAATATTATTTAGATAATTTAAGTATGAAATTGTTATTTAATCTTGTCTTTTTCAATTATATTTGATAGTATACTGAACAAATATTATACATCCACGTACTATTGGTGGTTACATTATAATCTTTACATTCAATCGAATAAAAATTACAATATAACCACAAAAAAAATAAAAAATAAAATAATTTAAAATAAATTTTTTTTGAAATAATTTATTTATAATTTAATTTAAATTATATACATTTAAATAAAAATAAAGAATGGTTATAGTTAAAAATGATAGTTCTCATCAAAGTATGATTTTTTTAACTAAAAAAAAAAATTAATTTTTTATTTTATTTCAAGAATCATTAATTTTAATGTTGTATAGTTTGGGTAAGATGTAGTGATACTGGTTATAGTTTAGTTGAAAGAGGCGGACAATTTCATCATTCTGTTGGTTTAAGCAAAACATGGGTTACCATCATTTGTAAAAATAACTTTTTCGATATGGAACTTGGCTTCAGGTTGGTATCTTGACCCATTACTTGTTATTTTGAACTTGAGACTTTTTTTTTCTAATAAATCATTTTTATTATAGTTCATATACTAGAGTTGATGATTATACAGCATATTTCGTATATTATTGGAAAGATGAATCAATTCGTGGTCAGAATGAAGAGAGTCAAAATTTGAGAACTGATTTCTGGTCATTACCTCCCCATTCAGGATACTATGCTGGAATGAGAGATAAACTTGATTAAAAAATTAAAATAAAATACCCCTTTAAATGTTTGATTAGCATATATGGCTGTTAAAAAGGGGTTTCATATTTTAGAAATTAAAACAAACTTTTTGTATTATTTAGATAGTTTAAGTATGAAATTGTTTTTTAATCTTGCTTTTTCAATTGCATTTGATTAGTATACTGAACAAATATTATACATCCACGTAAAATTGGTGGTTACATTATAATCTTTACATTCAATCGAATAAAAATTAAAATAAACCACAAAAAAAATAAAAAATAAAATAATTTAATATAAAATGGGGCAACTCAGAGTGAAAACTATATATATTTAAGAACTGATTTCTGGTCATTACCTCCACATTCAGGATACTATGCAGGAATGAGAGATAAACTTGATTAAAAAAATTAAAATAAAATTCTTCTTTTTTTTTTTCAAATCAATCATATAAATGTTTAATTAACATGTATGGCTTTTAAAAATTGTTCAGATTTTAAAAAAAAAAAACTTTTTAGTATTATTTGGAAAGTTTAGGTATGAAATTGTTATTTAATCTTGTCTTTTTCAATTATATTTTATTAATCTACTTAAAAAAATATAATATATTCACGAAATTGTTTTAATTAGTGGTTATATATCCCTTACATTCAGTCCAATATAATATAACCACAAAAAATAAAAAATAAAAAATAATTTTTATTAAAAAAATTTAAAATTATAAAATTTTTTTAATATTTTAATAATAATATTATTTAAATTATATACACTTAAATAATAATAAAGAATGGTTATAGTTAAAAATGATAGTTCTCATCAAAGTATGATTTTTTTTTTAGAAATTATAAAATTTTAAAAAGTTATTAAAACTAATTTTTTTTTTTTCCAAAAATTATTAATTTTAATTTTGTTTGTATAGTTTGGGTAAGATGTAGTGATACTGGTTATAGTTTAGTTGAAAGAGGTGGACAGTTTCACCATTCTGTTAGTAGTGTTGAAACTTGGGTAACAATAATTTGTAAATATAACTTTTTCGATATGAAGCTTGGTTACAGGTTGGTATTTTAATGACAAGTTATTATCTAAATGAAACTTTTTTATCCTAATGTATCAATACTATAATAGTTCGTATACTAGAGTTGATGATTATACAGCCTATTACGTATATTATTGGAAAGATGAATCAATTAGTGGTCAGACAGAATACACTGCCAATTTACGAACTGATTTCGGGTCGTTACCACCACATTCAGGATACTATGCTGGAATGAGAGACAAACTTGATTAATAAATTAAAAATAAAATAATAGTTTTCTGGGATTCATCTTTCCCATTTTATTTTATTTCACCAAAAAAGACTTTAACGGATATGAATTTTCATCTATCCAGTAACATTTTATAAAAATATTTCTAATAATATCAATTGTCTTTAATATGATTTTCAGCTCATATTTTTTTATTTTTTAAAGTTAAATATAATTCAACCCATGTGCAAAAATATCATCCAATTATTTTATTTTTATTTTTAAAAATAAAAACTAAGTCTCCCATTGAGGGTGAAGTGGGTGAGGTTAAGAAATCTATTTTTTTTTTTTTAAAAATTTTTTTTTTTTAATTTTTACATTTAATATATTCATAACCTTAACATTTTAAATATTTAAATGGATATAGATAATGAAAATTTTACAAGAGTGATTGATTGGTTAAATAAATTTCCAGTTGAAAAACTTTCAGATGATGAAAAAGATATTATTATATCGAATCTTTGTAATACTGATGTTAAAAAAATATTAAATATGAAATCACCTATCATTCATTTGAATGCAATGTTATCAAATTTCAAAGATACCAAGGAATCTGATAAAACAGTTAAAAAAAGTTTAGACAAATTACTTGAAATCAAATCTGGTGGTAAACATTATTTTTAAAATTATTTTATTTTATAAATATTAATTTTTTAAAATAGATATTTCAAAAAAATCATTATTTAATTCATTGAGTGCTTATCAACATTAAAACCTCACTTGGGAGAGAATAGATTCCATATGTTAATGTTGGCCTCTTATGATTATAACCTTATAGATAATCTAACTAACTTTGAAATATTTTATAAAGTTAATTTTAATTTTTTAAAAGTATCAGATTTAGAAAAAGGTTTAATTTTATCAAAAATGAAAGAGATTTATGATATTACATTTAATTCATCAAATGATTCAATGATATCAACCTTATGTGGTGGAAATATAGGTTTACTTTGTGGTATTTTAAAAATAGTAAAAAAAAACTTTTATCAGAACACAATGGATTTTGATAAAAAGGTATTCCTTTTTATTCAAAGTGAAGAATTCATCATTGAAATTGAAAAGATTTACCCAATGTATTTCGAATGTGATTCTTATAATGAAACAGCAATTCGATATTATTTTGAAAATGGATATGTTAAAAATGAAATGATTGCAATTGAATTTTCTGAAAATGGACAATTCCTAATGAATGATAAAAACAAGTTTTCAAAACCATCGATACCATTAATAGATCAAATACTCTATATGAAATATTTTGGTTCAAAATTAAAAAATGAAACTACTTTTTCAAATAAATTTGATTTGGCTGAAAAAATACTTGAAAATTTTAGAAAACCTAAATTAAGTTGTTGGAAAAAGAATGAATTTAGAGTTTTGTATGATGAAATGTACTACTCTCTTTCAATTATTTTTGGCCCATTGGTGATTCCGTTTACAATCAATAGAAATTCTTTGGGATTAAATTTCTTGGTAAATACTCCCCAAAAACTTGGAGTTATTATTTTACAAAATAATATCTACACTGCAAAGGATCCAATAGTAAATTCCAATCCTAATATCCAAAAATGGTTATTTATGTCATTTAATTCAAATGGAGTTGTAGGTTGCTCCCAATACCCCATGTGCATTGATATAAATACCAATGGTTTTAAAAGTGATTCATTTAACCTATCTTTTGTAAATCCATCAACATCTCAATTAACAAACAAATTAATTTTGTTGAAGCAATAGAAATTAAACAATCAATAGGATTGATATTTAATTTTAAACATTAATTAGCAGAAATTTTCTACCAATAAATTAGATATTTTAAAAACTGATTTTTTTAATTCATTTTAATATTTTAATTTTAATTACAAAGGTGAATATCAAACTAGAACTTGAGATAAATTTTATTCCTACAAGTTAAATATAACAAATATTTAAAATAAATATCTATTCGCAGTTTTTCGGTTCCTTTATTAAAATAGAACATGTATTATCTATATTGAAGCTTGTTAAATTAAAACAAGATAACCAAATTCTTATGCAATTATAAAAGTAATAGATTTAGATAATTTAAAAGTTAAAATAAATCATATTAATTATTTTACTTTTCTTTGAGGGTGAATCTAGAAACCTAAAAAAATTTTTTTTTTTTTTTTATTTTTTATAAAAGTCATAACCTTTACACTTTAAATATTTAGAATGGATATAGATAATGACAAATTTGAAAAAGTTATTGATTTGTTAAATAAATTTCCAGTAGAAACACTTTCAAATGACGAAAAAGATATTATCATATCGAATCTTTCAAATTTTGATGTTAAAAAAATATTATACATGAAATCACCTATCATTCATTTAAATTCAATGTTGTCAAATTTTAGAGATACAAAGGGATCTGACAAAACAGTTAAAACTTTAGACAAATTACCTGGAGCTAAATCTAGTGGTAAATATATTATTATTATTTCTAAAATTATTTTATATATATTTATAAAATTTTTTAAAAAAGATGTTTCAAAGAAATCATTATTTATAGAAAGAAATGAAAAATTGGAAGAGATGGTAAAATTAATGGATTCAAAGAAATTGGTATTTCTCCATTCACCAAAAAGAACTGGAAAGACTTCATTTGCTGAAATGGTTGAAAAGAAATTGAAATTATCTAAACCATTCTTTTCATGCATTCAAAGAATCGTTGCTGAACCTTCATCAATTGAACAAGATATGAAAGATATACTTGAAAAATTACTATTAATCTCAAAGGAAACTGATGTATATTTCATATTGGATGATGCCCAATATCTTTATAATTTAGAAGAATTCGTTGAGTGTTTATCAACATTAAAACCTCACTTGGGAGAGAATAGATTCCATATGTTAATGTTGGCCTCTTA
>RCTL01001545.1:12860-27167 GCA_003667305.1 Speleostelium caveatum
ATAATTTTAATTTTTAATAATGAATATTTTTTATTTGTATATTTAAATGAATATAGATATAGTAAAGTATTAATTTTTTTTATAAATCTTCAATATATTTTTGAATATTTTGATTCTTATTTGATTGAATGTGAAGATTTGATAGTAATTCTACCATTGTTCTCATTAAAAGTGGATAACATGAAAGTGGAAGTTGATGTAAATTACATTGGGTGAATATATCCTGGTGTGGTATATATTCAAGTAATTCTTTAATATTTGAAATTAATTTTCTCTTGATTGATTGTTTAATTATACTTAGTGAAAGGGTATTGATAAATTGATTTATAATTTCAATCCAGGTTGTAATTTTCTCATCATCTTTTTGTATTTGTTGGTGAATAGATTGAACAAGTAGATTCATTTGATCTCGATAGAAGGGTTCTTCTTCTTCTGATGGCTCATCGAAATCACTGTATAGACGAGATATTGAACTACAACCTTCAATCAATAATTTTGAAATATAAAATATATCTGATACTTTAGTTTCCCTTAAAGTTTCAAGGAATTTAGGATCGAAATTTGATTCTTCAAAAACTGGATTATACTGAGTGATAATAGATGTTTTAATATTTTCCATTTTGTTCTTGTCTTCGTTTAAAAGAACAAAATAATTCTTATTGAAAAGAAGAATTATAGTTTCAACAAGGTACTTGGCAGATATCTCCATTTTATGGAATGGAATTTCCATACAAAGTTGTTTAAATTTGTTGGATCCAGGGAAAATATCTCCAGATTCAAAAATAAATTGTTTTCCAATCAGTGCTTTGAGAGTTTTTATGGTATTGGGGTAGACGTTATCGTTTACTATAACTGGTTGATCGATACTATCCGAACTATAAATATACTGGAAGGATTCCATGTCGATAATTGGTATATTTTTGTTCTTTTGAGAGTAGAACGATAAAATAAATTCTTTTTCAACAGTTTCGGCCATCGTTTGTTGTGTTTTATTCTTTTCTGCTAGGTCTACCAAATTTCCAAGTACAAAATATTTAAAATCTTTATCATTTGATCCTAAATATGGGAATATAGTTTTTGTATTATCAATAGCAAAATGATTGAAAAAATCCCTTTTATGATTCGATACAATATTTTCAAGGCTTTTTACTACTTGTGTCCAATTTTTATATTCATCGTAATTATTTTTAAATATTGTTTCAAGGTTGTTTGGACGACCATTATTGATTCCTTTATCACCTTGTTGATTAAATTGGTTCCATTTATCTTTTAAGTTTTTAAGAGCCGGATTATTTTGGTAAAATTCAAACAGTTCATCGATTGGTTTTTTTAAATAGGTTGTTGGTAATCTCCTATTAAATATTTGTTGAAAAAGAGAAAGAAACTCGGAATAACGAACCAAATCCAAAGTTTTTGCAAATATTTTGTTATGTTGCGAATAAAATTTAATTGATGGGATTGATTCAAGCTCTTGACATGATTGAATGTAATAATCTTGTGGTCCAATAGTTGTAAATTTTGAGTAATTTGAATATTCTTTAAACAGTTCATGATTATCAATTCCTAGTGCTTTAAATATCTTTTCATTACCTTTACTTGGTTTAAGGGGTTCAGGTAAACCAGTTAGGAAAATGAATATAAAAATATCTTTATCTCCTATTTGCAATTTAATTTGATCGGTTTCTTTTGCCAGTTTTGTATTCATTTGATGATAGCATTCTTCTGCCAGTTCTGTAACCATTTCATGATTGGATTCTTTTGTTTTTGGTAGTTGATTGATATAATATTCAATCATATGCCTAATTTGAAGTGTTGTAAATATTTGTTCATCAACATCTTGATTTAAAATATTAAATGCAAATGATATTCCTTCAAATGGATTAGGTGGAGTCGTAATATCTTGATTAATTAAATTGCATTCATTTTTGTAAATAATATATAATATTTCAAAGAGTAAACTATAGGATATAGTTTTAAATATATCAAGTTTATCCATGATTTCTTTAGCAGATTTAATTTGATTTGAGGCTTTAAAAAAGCTATAGGGAATATAGGGGACTTCAATCCATTTAATATCATTTAAAAGATTTGATATGATATTTTTTAGAGGCGATGGTCCATCATTATTTTTTTTATAATTGGTATTGATAATTACCTCTAGTAACCAATGGTAATTGGTAATGAGAAAGCTATTATATACATCGGTTGGAGTAGTAATATCTTGATTAATTAAATTGGATAAGAAATTTCCCATCTCTTTTGAAGAACACGAAAGATAATGTCTTTGGAATTCCAATGATGGGAAATCGTGAGGATGATTATATACCCTATCATTTAATAGATTCGGATCAATTGCCATTTGACGCACCAATGCTTCTGTTTTTTCTTCACGATCCAAGATGATTGATTTCTGTATTTCTTGTTGAATATGATAGAGATTGAAAAATTTTTGAATATAGGTTGGGTTTTTGTATAAATATTTGGATACCATATCTACTGAAGTGAATTTTAAAAATCTTATCAAAGAAAAGATTTGAGATTTAATGTGATTCCAATCTTTATCCTTAAAACTACCAATAGAATCCAAGAAGTGGTTAATTGCCAGACAAATAAGGTTACTATACAATTGATTTTTATCTCCATTAAACGTATAGTTTTTAAAACTTGAATTAATTTTATCAGAAAAATTTTTGGGTAATGAATTGGCTATATTCATTGTGAATTGGAAAACTTTAATGTGATACTTAAACATAATCCAATAAAGAAGGAATTGTTCATTACAATTGAAAATCTCTAACCAAAAATTCTCATTTGTTTTTACCTTCAGTTTTTTTATAAGGAAATCTTTTCTTATCCCACGATTAAAAACTTGATTATTCTGAATGTAGTTGATTAGTTGGTGGATAGATAATTTTTCTGTTAAAAGATAGTTTTTTAATTTCTCCAGTTCTGATTGTGGTGGAAAATGTTTAAAAAGACAATCACTGACATGGTGGAATCTGTACATTTCATCAATTACGTTTGAAATGATATCGGATATTGATGAGAAAAATGGTAGTTCAGAATAATAGGAACTATCATTTGAGAATAAAATGGGTTCTAATAGTTCTTTTGAATTTGGATTGCATTGAGACATATCTAATGATTTAATAAACAGGGAGGTCAGTTCAACTCTAGAGGGTTCGTCACGGAGCTTACAAACATCGGCATATCTTGTTTCATGATATAAAGATCTCAAAACTTTAACTACCACTGGATAAAGATAATTATTTAAAGATTCTTTAACCATTTCAATTAATGATTTATCCATTGAATTCCCGCCCAATATCATAAGTGAGCATTCTGAAACTATATCGGAGAATATATTGGAATCAAAGTTTTTGTGTATAAATAATTGCATAATTGATTTGGTCCATTGTTTTTCCATTTTTATAATATCATTTTGATGAATATTATTATTATTATTATTATTATGATCATCATTATTATTATTTATATCGAATTTGTTATTATTATTAATATTATTAATATTAATATTATTATTTTTTTTTGATGGCGGATCATATTTAACAAATTGTTTCGAGGATAATTGAATTAAATTATCAACAATTTCTTTGAATGTATCAAAAAACTCTTCTTTATAGACATCAATATCTAAATTAAATCCTTTTAATATCCATGGTCTAACTTTTATATCATAATATTGATTTGAATCTAACTGTTGACTTGGACCACCGATAAATTTATCACCCAATGAATCTACATAAATATATTTATGAGGGGAAAGGTAATTTACAGAGAATCCAATTTGATTAGATATCCAAAGTTCATGTGGATAATGGCAAATGAGAACTACAACTTTCTGACTATCAGGGATTTTTGGATCATTGATATGACTATAGATGGAGTTAATTTGATGAGAATTGATATCCTTCATATCGGCAGTGATAATACATATTCTATTGGTTGAACTTTTTAAAAATGTTGAAAATTCTTGGGAGAATTTATTTGATGATTGAAACTTTGATAGTGCCAAAATTCTAAATATATTATTATTTTTAATATTGGAGTCTTCATTTAGTTTATAAATTTCAGTTGATGATCTAGTAAAAATAGTCCATCTTTTATCTTTAGTTGAATTTGATAGTTCATCAGTCTGTAATTTTTCTAATATTCTAAAGATATTTAAATGTTCTTGTACCAATAGATATTCATTAAGGTAACTCTCTGGAAGGAATTTTGAGAAGAATATTCTTTCTGGTTTTGCAATATTTAAAAGTGTAAGATTTATATTTCTAAGTAATGAATTATCATTTACTTTTTGCATCTCTTGTTGTTGTTCTTTAATTATTTTATAAACTAATGAAGGTAAAGTTTCAATTGGATTATAACCAAATAAATAAAATTTTTCATTCTTTTTAAAATTTGAAATAAATTTCTTTGAACTTTCGAGTAATTTTGAATATAGTGAATGCATATTACTGTCATTTCTAAGACAATGTTGAATATAGGTTTCGGTTGTAAATTGATACTTTTCAAATCTATTTAACCATGGTAAATGCACTGATTTTAATGTATTTAATGGTTGAAGGACTATAATTTTAAATTTGGGGTCAACAACATGGGTTATTGAATGGTTACCAAATGAAATAGTTGCTAAAAATAGTGTTTTATCACCTTCAATCGATTGAGTTGATATAAAACATCTATTAAATACATCATAGAAGCATGAATCAATGATTTGTGTATTAATTAAAATTACTGTACCACCACTTGACATTTGATTCTTAATCTTTGAAAATATCTCTAGGAGTGATGAAGTTGTTTTATCCTCTTTAAATCCACCAACACGAATAACTGTAGATTCTGGATGAATTTCTTTGATGGCATGTAGAGATGATTCATTTTCGGACGGGTCAATGATCATCATATATCTAAATGTGGAGATATTAGGATTATCACAATTATCTAATGTCTCTTGAAGAGATTCCTGAATACGTGTTAGAGTGTTATCAGTATCCAATAGATCCAATTCACACTTGAAATCGAGATTCTCAAAGAACTTGGATGCTAGTTTCTTAAATTCTTCTCTAGGTATACCTCCAAAGTTTCTTTCTAATGAATTTAATAATAAATCTGCTTCCAAATTGGAGGTATTTTGTTGCTCCATGAGCCTATTCAAATGACGAAGGAAAAAAACAAAATCACGTTGGGCAAATAATTTCTCTTTGGTTGAAGATGTGAAGTCATTAGAATGTCTATTGATCCAACAAAGGCCATTTGCCAAATGTTCAGCATATACAGGTAGTTGAGGTAAACATGTTTGAACCAATTTGATTTCATCTTTTTCATCAATTGAATCTGGGTGTAAGATGATGAGTACCCTACTGTTCTTTGCATCATCTAAAATTTCATTAGTCAGAATAATGGTTTCAATTTGCGAAATGATATTATCTCTAAACTTGGAATAATCATTTTGAGATGCAACTGAAAGATGCGAATCGATACCACGTTTTGAAAGAGTAGTCTGTTTCTCTTTATCAAGTGGATCATGAAGTATTTTCATTGGTGTATCTTCTTTTTTAATTAAACCAGCTTCATCCAGTAATACAACATGTTTAATCTCTGGGAACTTTGTAAGGTGTCTAGTTGCTTGAAGATATTTACTTTGAATATCATCATCAGAGGTATGGGGTGTACATTGATATCGAATTGCGTAGATATTTGGTAGATCGAGAATAATTGATTTTCCAATATTTTTTTGATAATGTACACCCTTTTTATCGTTCATTATATCTAGTACAATTTGAAAACTTAATGTCTTACTACAACCGGGTGGTCCATTAATTAGTAAAGGTATTCCAACATTAATTGAAACTATGGTTGAGAATATATTTATTCTAAGTGCTGTTGTTAATGCAATTCCATCGGGAATTATTTTTGGATTAGAATTGGCAATTGAATCTGTAAATTTACTATAGATTAGAATAAAATTGTTTTCAAATCCATCTTGGATAGTCATCTTATTATCTGGACTGTATGTAATTGGTTTAGTTTTTAACCAATCGTCAATTTTCATTTTAAATTCTGATCTAAATTCAATTGGAATTCTACTATAATATGCTAAACCAATAGTAGCAATTAAAGCCAAACGATGTAATTTTGACTTTTCTAGGTGAATACTGGAGGGGTCCAATTCATGTTTATAGTTATTTATAGTATTTTCAAAGTTATAATCTATATCTATATTATCAGAATTATCAGAATTATTAAGCTTGTCTTTTTGATTATCTTTATCATTATTTTGATTATTATCACTATTTAATGGATAGGTAGTAGATGTTGAAGTATTTTTTGGAGATTTTGATAGATTTTTTTGAAACTCTATATTTTGGTTATTAAAGTATTCTTCTAATCTAGAGATAATATAGTTATTAAAGTCTTTTGTTTCATCTGGTGAAAATAAATCAGTTTTTAATAGTATTTGAATACCAATTGAGTTAATTGTAAAAAATCTATATAGTTTATGGGCTCTAAGTATATCTCTTATGGTCGGGTGTATTCTACAATCTGCAATTTCTTTTCTTCTTAAAAAGTCTTGACTTAAATTAATTAGTTCAGGTAGATGGTCACTATTATCTTTGATGCTATCTACTTCTCTATATAAGAAAAGTGATTTGATGAATGATTTTTCATTTTCTTTTGAGAATTCACCAAAGTTTAGAACTATATTTTCCATAGATGGTGGTGTTTCTTGTACTATATATTGTTGATTTTTTGAAATTGAATCTTCAATACCAGTAAAATCTAGTACTTTACTATTAAAATTTTCTGTTAAATCTTCAATTGATTTTGGTTTGGATGGTGACAGTGGCGCATCTTTTTCATTTAATGAAGGTGATTTCTCTAATGATTGCGATAATATTGGTTTTTTAATTTGATTTTGAATTTCAGTTTTTGGATTCATTGCACCTACCCAAAGTATATTTGAAGGTACAGGTTCACCATCTATAGAATGATCCATAAATATTTCATTGATTAAAGATAGAGTATCGGTTGGTGAAGTATTAAATTCATCAATGAATATAATGATATGAACATTACTATTCTTTTTTAAGAGATAATTGGCATCGGTAAAGATAATTTGCAATTCTTCTTTTAATTGTTCAGCGCTGAATCGATAGTGCATTACAATACGATAATAAACTTTTCTAAAAGTGAGATTGGGTAACATTTGGAAAATTTTTTCAAGCTCTTTGATATTAACCAATTCTTCATTCTTTTCTAAAATCTCCTGAGATTGTTTATCGATATAGATAATTGGATATTCTTGTAAAACTGATTTAATCATTTTCAAAGCAGATTTGATGTGATCAAATGCATTTTTACGATCTTTTAAAATCTCTTCTGATATTTTGATATTATTATTTTTAAAGTGTTCAATGTTATAGGTGGTTAATATATCTTTAATCTTTGATTGTAGGATATCGATATTTGTATAACTAATGATTAATGAATAGAGATAAAGTAATTTAGTTTTACCAACTCCAGAACCACCACTTAATACCAATGATTTCCATACGGTAAGTTTTTGATGAAGTATAAATAGACCCAATGCAAACTCAGGAGTCAATATATATTTTGCATTTTGAAGTAGTCTATTGATTGAAAATTCTTTTTCAGCAGGAATACCAAAGAATTTTCCAATGTAATGTTCAAATTGATTGAAAAAGATATCACGTGTCAGTGGTACATGATCAAAACCTGAAAGTCCAACCTTTCCAGATTTGATATTATTGTAATCAATTAAAAATATTTTTGAATCATTATAACGTATTGAAGGATCTGAATTTAAGTGATCACTAGTGTTAACATTATAGACTTTTGAAAATATTGGGGGATTATCCCAAATATTTTTTGATGAACCTTCCAACTTTGATAGGGCAAATGATTCCTGTACATATTGGAGGTAGATATCACCTCTATCTTTGAAACTAATTTTATCAGGTTGATGTTGTTTATGTGATAAGTAAATTAACTTCTCACAAAGTAATGAGAAATAGATATTTCTAATTCTTAGGTTTCTATCATCTAATAATTCCTTTGGAATATGTTTAAATTTTGAATTATCAAAATAACTTTGATAACTTAAACCCTTAATCTTTTTTCCTTGTATACCCATAAACAATTGACCTCCAAATTGTCTAAAATGTGATTCATATTGGAAACAAAGTAGATATGGTTGATATTTCCATTCCATGTGTTGGATAAGCTCTTGACTATCTATAGGTTGATCATTAAAAGTAATATTTTTATCATTTAAATTGATTAATGTGAACATTTTAGTCATTGGACAATTTGAAGTGATTCTATCTCTCTCTTGAATAATATTATTTGTAGCTGTATCTATTGATGTGGTACTAGATCTTTCATTTTCAAGTGGTGGACCAAATTCTGTATATATTTCCAATTCATAGTCTATAAATTCTTTTATAGAACCTGGCTTTAATATTTTTAAGTTAAAAATTTCACCTCTTTCGTCTACCACAATACCAAACAAAAGCAAACGGTATAGAAAATGATTAAACTTTGTATGATCATTGAACGATGACACCAAAAAGTAAATGATTATTTTTTGGGTACCCAATTGCTGTGCTTCTTGTGATTGTATTAATGAATTTTTTAACTTTTCAATAAATAATGATTCTTTCCAACCTGGTCTAATTGATAGACAAATCGAAGGAGAAGAATGTGCTCTAGATTCTATCACTGAACGAATAAAAAATGTTTTACCATGACCAAGTACCAAATTTGCTGATTTTACATGCTTCTCTAAGATCTTAAAATTTGGTAAACTCTCATCGACCATGTCTAGTGTTTTGAAATTAGATAAATCGATATTGGATTTTGGATTTGGTATTACATATATTGTACCATAACTAGTGTGAGTAGTGATTTTTGATCTATTTTGTTGAATACTAAAACGTTTTTTTTTAGTGTTATCTAGATTATTTTGTATTTTTTTTTCAACAGCAATTTTGGATTCTGTTGATGTTTGTCTGGCCCACCACTGATAAAGTTCCTCTTTACTCTTTGGATTACCAATTAAAAAGAAATTTGTATTATTTATGGCCCTACTAATATCATCAAATGTTTCAAAACTAAATGATTCATTTTCAAAATGAAATATTTGAGATGGGTGTGCTGGTATTCTATTTAGTTGATAAATAGTTTCGTAGATATCATTTGATGATTTAATCTTTACAAAATTGATATCAAATTTTTCTTTTTGAATATTAAATGATGAAGGTAAACTAGATGAAACATTTTCTTTTGGTTGTTGTTGTTGTTGTTTTGGAATATTTAATGACGAAGATAAACTAGGTGACATAATTTCTTTGTTTTTTAATGCTTTTAGTAATTCAACATAATTGAAATCTTCATTCTTCTCTGTGTAAGCCAAATGTCTAGTATTTTTTATAACGTCATTAAGATGTTGATGAGTGATATTTGGATAACAGTAATTGATATATGGATATAAAATGGTCGAGAATTCGCAAATACCAGTTTGATCCAACGGATGAATTGGGTAATTAAGAAGGAAGTTCTTAACTTTTTGATAAAATACTGAAATTGTTTTAAGTTGAAGATTAAATAAACTCTTTCCCTCTTCAGTTTTTTTAATTTTGTCTAGAAAATTTTTCCAAACTTTAATATCATTATCTAGAGATTGAATTTGTTTATCGAATTGGCTACCGTCTTCACCGAATGGGAATGATTTCTCTTCGTGGGCAGGATAATCAGGGTGATATATATTTAAAAGTTCCAGATGAAGAGAACGAAAAGATTTCATTTTCTTTTGGTAGAGTTCTTTGAATAGTTCGATGGAATCATGTGTTTTATGTTGATTGGAAGGTATATTAATCATTAGACCATGATAAATATCCTCCATCGACTCTTGATTATAACTAACAATACCAGAACTATTAGGTCTAACATACCAAGTTTGATAATTTGATTTGAATAATGTATCCTTTTTCATAATAACATCAACAATCTTTTCCAAATTATTTGGATCATGAGAATTTAATGTATAGGATTGAAATATCAATTGAACTTGACTTATATTTTTAATAATTGAATTTAAATGTTGAATATTCTCTACCGATTCTGAAATAAATTCTGATACATTTTTAAATATTGTCTTAATATTATTATTATTATTATTATTATTATTATTATTATTATTATTATTATTATTATTATTATTATTATTTTGTGATATTAGACTAATATTTTGAGTTGTTAGTTTTGAATTCCTGCAATATGATATGAATCTTTTTAAAGCTTCAAATGTTTTATCTGCGTTTATTAGAATTAAATTTGATTCATCATTTGATAAACGATCTCTAATGATATCTCTATGTACATTGAATTGGTTTTTATCTTTGAATAATGCGAACCATTCCAAAACTGGGCTTTTAATTACTTCAAATATTTTTAAGACATCGATATCACTTGAAATAAGTTCACTAATTTGATCATGAATTTTACTACCCAAACCAATAGTCTTATGGCCCAACAACTGATCAATTTTAATTTTACAACATTCTAAGTAGTTTTCAATATGAATATGACCAAGGTCAATGTATTGAATAAGATATTTAATATATCTTTTAAATTTAAAATAGGTGGTACAATTTGATAATATTTCAAATAAGTGATCAATCTGTATCTTTTGAAAATCTTCATTTCCTATTAAATGCATATAAATAGCTTTTATAAGTTTTTTAATATTTGATCTAATATATAAACTTGAAGATTGCTGTTCTTGGTGTTGTTGTTTTTGTTGCTGTTGTTGTGGTTGCTGTGGTTGCTGTGGTTGTAGTTTTGGTTGTTGTACTATACTCTCTAATAGTCTGTCAAGTGATAACTTTGAATCTTGATTTATTGTAGCCAACTCAACAAGATAATCTTTAGCGTATTTAATTATAATATCTATATAATTAGAAGGGGAAGGAGGGGAAGGAATCGAAGGTGAAATATTGTCAAAATAATTTTGAAATATTAAGCCAAGTATTTTATGACCATTTAAATTAAACTCTGAAAATGTACCAATAAAATGTATTGAAGATTTAACATTTTCATAATCATTTTTGGCATTTTTTGAAAATGATTTGATTTGTTTTTTTAGTCTGCGATTTGATAACTTAATATTGGTTATAGATTGTAGCGGGATAAAGTTACCAAAGGAATTTAAAAAGTTTAAATATTTCTTAAAAAGTGGAAAAAATGTTTGATCAAAGCTATATCGTGCCTCCAACTTTTCTTTTGATTTATATTTAACATTATTTTGAAAACTTGAATCGAGAGAATTGAGTGTTGTGATTATATTTTCATACTCATTACCATGGAGTGGTTCGTAGTTATCAATTATCATTTCTAATCTCCTGAGGAAATTTAATTTCATATTTTCAAATTGAGCCAATAGGACATTAAAATCTTCTTTCCAAATGAATGTATCTGGAGGCGTAAATAGCATAATTTTTTTTACCAATGGTATATTTAAAAATTCTCTAAATGGTTCAAAACAATTATTGTTGAAGGTAGTTGATTTATTCAAAGTCTCTTCAATCTCTCTATTCAGAGTGAATAGATAATTTGTTAACATCATAACTGTCAAAAGGTTTTGAAATGAATCCATTTGTTCAAAATATTTTTTAGCTTTGAAATGTTCAAGTAGTCTAATTGAAATATGATAATACAATGTCCCATTATAGCTGATGGGTCGCTCATTTATTTCATGACGGGTTTTTTCTGAATCTTCAATTGATTCAAATATTTTTGATATATTTTCTGGATTTCTATTAAACTAATAATGTATATTACGTAATAGATATATTCAAACAGTTTGATTAGCATATGACATTTATATTATTATAAATGAATTTAAATACATACGTAATCGAGAAAACTTTTTGAAAAGTATTCCAAGAATATATTGTTATTACCAATTGTAATATCAAGTGATAAATAAATTAAAAATTTGATATCTCTTGAATTTAATAGATTTGAAATGAAAATTTGGCATTTGAGTTGTTTTTTTTTGTTATTTTCATTACTGTTACGCAAATTACTACCACCGGTATTGATTGAAGTTGTGTTTATAGAAGTTGTAGTTGACGATGACGATGGGTTATTTTGATTACTAACATCGGGTGTTATGGTAGATGCTCCAACTTGATTACTATCAATTACTGTCAAACTACTTGAACAGTTTATCTCTTCTTTTTGTTTTATAAAAATTAATATAGTATGTACAATATCTTGAGTTAGTATACTCTGATCGACAATCAATTCATCCCAAAACTGTTTGGGAAGGATTGGATACAATAGTTTGATATTCTCTCCCAATGAATCAATCTTATCTGTTAAGAAGAGTTTTGTTAGATTCTGTTGAACATCTTCAACTACAGAATTGGAAAGCTGATTATTTATAAATTCCATGTCTAAACGCTTTCGGTCAGGCTCTACTTGCGAATGATATTTAACTAGAGAAATCACAGTAGATGATGACCTTTGATCAAGTAGGGCAAAACAATTTTTAACTGATAGAATAACTGATAATAGTTTAAGATTAAAATAGTCGCTTTCTTTTTTTTGGGAAGAATTAATCTTATTAATGATAGCTTGGACCAGTAGAGAACGCATAGTGTTATCATTACTAGGATGGGATATAATGCATAATAAACGTGTTGGTTTGATATCGACCAGGAACAAATGAATCAATAATTGACGACGTGATACCAAGTCCAAATATGAAAGAAGATGCCTAAATCCACCATCCCCAGAGATTAATGGTAAAGTATGGTTCATCTTGTCAAGATAGTCATTCATTGGTATAACTTGATACATATCAAATGATGGGAAAAGACTACTTGTATTGGTGACAGGTTGGTCAGATTTCAAAATAAATTCCACAAGAAATAAATTTAATAATACTACTAGCTCATCATCGGAAATGAAATCATCTCGGCGTGTCCATTCAAAGTATAGTGTTGAGAATTTATATATCTGCTCGTGAATAAGTTGTCCAAACTCCAAATTTGAGGATAATTTAACTTTTGATAAAAGAGATGGTGCTGAAGGTTTGTTTGTTGTGGTTGTGGTTGTAGTTGTAGTTGTGGTGGTAGTAGTAGTAGTAGTAATTGTTGCTAATGATTGGGCTGATTGTGATGAAGATAATGTTGATATTGATGAAGATGACAGGGCATCAGGTACCAAAGCATCTCCTTTATCGAAAGTCATCATATATAATTTATTTAGTTGTTGATTCTGTTGTGAAGATGATAATGATCTGTCAAAAGGTGATGAAAGTGATGAGGATGATGGTGATAATTGTGGGGTAATTGATGAAAATTGTTCATTATCATTTAGAACTTGAATTGATGGCAGTATAATTGATCTTGGTGATGGTTGTGGTGTCTTATTTGAGACCTGCTGCCTATCGTCAAGTGATTGATCTGGAGATGTTGATTGGAAAAATTGTTGAACAATTGGTGAATCTTTAATAGAAGGTGGTTGTTGATGATGATGATGGTGATGTTGTGATTGTGTAGTAATTGATTGATCTCTTTCTTCTTGTATTGCAATAAATTGGGGATTATTATAATTTTGTTTTTTAGCATCCAATAATTGTGTTATTAATTTTTTAATTGCTAATATCGATTTGTTTTGATCATCAATTTGTTTAATACTATAGTATTTATAAAAAATAAATATTAATAAATTAATTTTAATGAATTTTATATTAAATTCAAATCATTTACTTGAGTGCAATTATATGTAAAATAAAAATAATCATTTTTTTAATTATATATATGGGTTGAGGAGTAAGTGGAAATGAATTATTGATAGAATCAAGGGAAAGGATACATTGAGTTAAAGGAGTCATTGTTTTATATTTATAATTGGCTAAGCTATAGAGTATAGAACATATCTTTGGACTATCAAAATGTTCATCTCCTTTTAAAAAGTTCACCAAATTCTCTATACCCTTGTTGAGATCTTGTTGTTCTTGTTGTTCTTGTTGTTCTTGTTGTTGTTGTTGTTGCTGTTGCTGTGACCTTTTATTAGTCAGAAATTTTTTTTTAATGGTGAATTCACCAGTAAGAGGATTCATTATTATCAACAACCCTGTGCCACAGCCTGCAAGCTCTTGTTTTAATAATATTATACAAGGAAGTGAGATATTTAAAAAATGAAATTTTAAAAAAAAAAAAAAAAACCATCCGATGGTTTGAAAAA
>RCTL01001566.1:17999-30782 GCA_003667305.1 Speleostelium caveatum
AAGTAAATTCGATTCCATGACGAATGATTTTGAGAGTGATTTGAGCTATAATAGATGATTGTGACTTTTTATTAAATAATTGGTGTGGATATGGGGTATCCATATCACTTTGGGTAAGATTAGTGTTTTAAAAAGCACCTCAATCCCAAATAAATGGGAAAAGATAAATTCGCTTTAATATTTTTAAATTTCCAAAATTTTTGCAAAAATCTGCAAAACCGATACACGACGGAGGAAAATCACCTGACTTTCTTGCTTCTCCAAAATTTAAAAAAAAAACACAAATTTATGTTATTTGACCTGGTGTCTTTTTTGGCCAACGAAAGGGCCATCAAAAAAGAACAGCATATTAAATCTCAAATCTATCACAATCTATCACAACACCCATTCAAAGCCACAATTTTATTTGCAGAGCAGAATTATTTTTTCAAAAATAGATAAAGTTTTTTTTTTTTGAAATTATTCAAAAATTAAGGTTTATCATAAACACCAGAAGACTTAGACGATGGATATCAATTTTTTTAAATTAAAATTTTGATCAAATTTTAAAAAAATTATAAAAAAAGGAAAATTTTTTTAAAAAAAAAATTATAAAAAAGGAAAATTTTTTTTTTTTATAAACAATTTTAATTTAATTAAAAAGTTAAATTTATTTAAAAAATTTATTTTTAAAAATAAAAAAAAAAAATGTCAAATATTTCATTAAGAGTATTAAAAGATGAGAATGATAGGAGTAGATTTGAAAGATTTTCAAGGCTTCCCACTTCTTATAATAGTTCGACACTTTTGGCGCTGAGCTATCCGAATGATCTTACTATTAGACCGAGGTTATGTAAAAATTATTATATTGTTATCGCTCAAGATGAAAAAAAGGGCAATAAAATGGTTGGTTCTTATTGTAGTATGGCTAAGGAAATGTTTGTTAATGGTAGACCAAGAATGATATATTATTTATTTGACTATATTGTTAGTCCAGAGTATGTAATGTGTTTTAAAATTGGTTTTTTTTTTTTAATTTTTAATATTTTTAATATTTTTAATATTTTTAATATTTTTAATATTTTTAATTTATATTTAGATATAGAAATTTATCAATTACTGCAATGTATAATAAACATTTTTTGGAGTCAATTAAAAATGAACAACAAAAGATTGCTAGTGGTCCTTTGGTTTGGGCATCAGCTTCAAAAAATAATAGCATGATGAAAAAGATAATCTTATCCCTTGGAACTGCACAATATTTGACACAGGTACAGACTGCTTGGAAGATTGAAAGGCAATTGGCATTTGCTCATTTACCTAGTGATTTTCAAGTTGTTATCTGGGAGGAAAGTGATAAAAAAAAATTAAAAATGAGATGGGATCAGGTTTTTCAAAAATATGAATTGGCTCCATGTAACTTTGATGATATATTGGTCCATTGTAAAAAGTACTATGAAACTACCTACATCCTCCACTTTAAAAAGAATGGTAAAATAATTTCCGAGTCTTCGGTATCGCTATGGAACCAAGATTTGATATTCACTATCCAAGACGCCTCCAACACCAAGAAATCACATCGCCAACTATTCAACATGTATTCCATTGGAGAGCAAAAAGATTTTGCCTTCAGATACCTATTGACCCACATCCACAATCGTCTATATGAAAGAGGCATTGATTATGTCTTCAGTGGTCTATTCTCTACCGATCCGATATTAAAAAACCTTCCATTAATTCCAGGTATCAAAAATATTGAATTTGATACCTACCTTTCAAATTCAAATATGGGAGATTTCTTAAAAAAGGTTCAAGAACAAAATATTCCTACTTGGAGTGATTGTCGTGATTTTGGTATAGTTTGTTTTTACCCAGATAACACTAACCATCATTTAGTAAAAGCAAAATATTAAAAAAATAAATTATTAATTAAGATTGTTTAAAATTAAAAAAATAGATTTTTTATTTTTTAAAATGAGGTCATTTATTTATTTTAATATTTGTTGATTGATTTTGATATAAATTATTTTTTTGATCGATATAGATGTGTGTAGTTATATTGATTTATGAATTTAAAGTGTTGATAGTTAAATGCACTCTTATTTAGTATTACTGGTGTGTATGTGTTATTGATTAATGTGTTTCTATTGATTGATATGTTTTGAATGGATTGATTGTTGTTTGATAGTGAATGAAATAGTTGGTTGATTGATTCGATCGATGTGATTGCGTCTTTATCAATGATAATATTAATTTGAGAAACACTATTTAATTTTGAAATGTGATGGGTGATTAGGTAGTTGATGAGTTCCATGCTTGATGAATGAATAATTATTGTTTTTAATTTACTTCCACATTTTGAAAATAAATTGTTTTTTAAGTCAGTTTCATTTGTATCTGATATTAAATAATCACGAGTGAACGATGGCGAATCATGTGTTGTAATGTCCAATGTTGATATATTATCGAGTCTTGCATTACTTGGAATAATATCAAATCCTTTTAGAAAATCTTCTGTACAAATAAATGTATCTATATATGAAAAGTATAGAATACTATCTTGGTCAATTATTTGGCCTTGAATGTTATCATATCTGTTGATTTTATAAATTATTTTAATTTGAATGTTTGGATGATTTGATCTGAGAATTTCATAAACACGATGTTTTTGATCATAGCATTTATCCCCTACTATTTCAATGATCGAGATTTGTTTGAGTGTTTTAATTCCATTTAGAATGTTTGATAATTCCTTTAAATATTTTTGAGAAAAAGGTTGAAGTTCATCATTACTATTACCATTATTACTATTATAATTACTAGTATAATAATAATTATTATGATTGTTTTCAAATTTTTTTTGATTCTCTCTAAATTTATATCTTATTGTTTCAGTAAAAGGGTGAAATGCATTATTATATTCATAGTTAGTTTGATTATTTCCAACGTATTTTGAAAATTGATAGTTTTCGAGTGTTATTGTTTCAAGTGATGGATATTGTGAAGATGTTATTGATGATAGATTATTAATGTCTGAACATTTTAAAGTTAAATGTAAAAGTGATTTAAATATTGATTGTTTGAATGAGATTACATTTAGATTATTAAAATCGATATCTAATGATTTAACTACTGATGCTACTTGATTGGCTGATCTGGATTCTGATTGGAAAAGTGGAAGATCATTTATATTGATATGGTATGGTGGAATAAGTTGTTGTTCATTTTCATGATAGAGGAGGTTATATCGAGATTCATTTCTTAATATTCCATATATTGATTGATATTGTCTTGTTATTTGATAGTTTTTAATAATATTTGAACAAAGTTTAAAGAATTTTCGAGATACCATTGATAGGTTTAATAATATTGAATACGAAATATCTTTGTCGCAATTATCAAGTGTAAATGATTGTTGAATAATTGATTTTAAAGTCATATCTGATAATTGAGGAGTATTTATACTCATATGGTCGTTATTTCTTAATGATGGTGATATATATTTATCAGGAATATTTAATGAATAGTTAATTGTATTATTTATGATTTTTAATTCAGATGGTGTTATATCTGATTGTGGTGATGATGAATGAATGCATGTTGAACTTAGAGCATCAAATAATTTTGATTGATTGATTTGTGATAGTCTATGGAGTATCTTTATTGTTTCTATGAATGTATATTGTTTGAATTGATTTATTATTTTGTTGATATCTGATTGTGAATGTGATTTTGTTATTGTAGTTGTTTCTATTAATATCAAGTGAATATATTAAATAATCTAAAATAATGTAATATGTTTTGCTTGAACTACGAAATGTAATGGTGTCACCACTAAAATGATAATTTAATTTGTGAAAACAATATCTTTTCTCGTAATCTGGACTTTCTATCTCGGCAAACATAAAAGTTTTAATGATTATGAATAGTGGTTCTTGATATTTTGATAATCTTTCATTTGAAATTGAACCAAATATCAAGGTGAATAAATTGATTACTGGGGTTGACATTTTTTGTATTTGTATTGATACAGTAAACCACTCCATTATTTGATCAAGAAATTGATTTGTAATTGATTCTGGATATTGTTTAATTAACACTTTAAAGTATGGATGAGGTACATTTTTATAAAAAATTGATTGAGTGATCCTTAAAAACTGATTCCTCTGTTGTTGGTCAATCTCTTTGAATAGTGGTTGTTGAATTAAATAACAACAAAGGGACAGAAATGGTTTTGTAAGTTTTTCAATTTCTAAAATTGTCACTTCAGTGGTACTGGATAGTATAATGTCAATGAATAATCTACAATGACGGAGTGATAATGGACTTTGAACGGTTATTTTATGACTACGATAAAAAACCATGAAGTGTGTCAAATAGCCAAGAAGTGTTTGGTATTCTGGTTCGAGTTGTTCGATGTTTTCTTCCAAAATGTCCAAAATTTCCATAAAAGATGTTTTACCTTGGAACATTGAAATCTTAACTACAGAACAGAAATCATCTTGAGACATTTCGACAATTACCGCCAAAAGAAGACGAAAACTACGACAGTACCTATAGTTTTGAAAAGTATCTAATAGTATTGTATTAAAATATTCGGAGCAACTGATGACTATATTGGTATTGGTATTGGTTTGGTTTTGATCCTGTTGCTCCAGTTCTGTTAATAGTAGTTGTTGTTCCTTTAATTCTTTATAGGTGTTTATATATAATTGAATTAATTCATCACAAAGCTTTGAAATTGAAATTGAAATTTTAGATATCAATAATTTAATCTATATAATATAAATAGTAATTAGTCACTACTCATAACATGTTTTGATTGGAACAATAATATTATTTGTTGTTTAATAATATAACATACTTTCATTGATTTTGAATTATCTAAATACCAATTATATAGTTGCCCAGTTGTTAAATTAGTTCTGAGCATATCAATAAAATTAAATCCTATATTAGCAATTTGATTTAAATACTCAAAGAATGCCTCTCTATCATATTCAATTGCTGAATCTGCCATTGGAATAATATCTTGTTATTATTATTATTATAATAATTATTATTAGTATACAAGTAGTATGAATAAATGAAATATACTATTTAATTTTAATGATATAATACATTTTAAGAGTTTATTACAACCATTAATATTGTTTTTGTTTTTTGAAAATCTATAGAAATAATCACTATTGGTTGGTAGTGATATTTTAATTTGAACAGAATATGTTTTTAATATCCATTCTTGAATATGTTGACAATAGTCTATAGTTTTGATTTTTTTAATTTGTTGTTGCTGATCGATATTAGATGCAATTTCATCAATCTTTCTTTTGTTAATTTCTGTTTCTTCATCTTGTCGTTGCTGTTGCTGTTGCTGTTGTTGCTCTTGTTCTTGTTGTTGTTGTTTTTGTTGTTGTCTATGATTTAATATAGCTTGAACTAGGTCTGAATTCTTTTTTTATTTTGTTAAATGTTAATAATATAGTATACTTATTGTAATTTGAATATATTTACCATAGTAATATCAATATTTACCTTTGAAGTTCCTTTAATATTTAATTTTAAAGTTTTTACAAGTTTCTGAAGATCATTTCTCTTTAGTTTATTGATAGAATCCCAATCGATTGAAATTTCGTTGCTCATTTACAAAAATTCTAGTAAAAACGAAAATTTAAAAAAAAAAAAAAATATATAACCGCCTGAGTTCAAAAAAAATATATTTTTTTTTTTAAATTTTTAATGTTTAAACTGTGCTAGTACCACCGAACACGGTAAATCTGTTCTCTATTTGTAATAAATATGCAGAAAAACAAATGAATTTTGAAAAAAAAATAAAAAAAAATAAAAAAAAAAAATTATAAAAAAATAACACTCATTTTCTTCCCTAACTTTTTCCTTTGCCTAATTAGAAAATAAAATAAAAAAAAACAAAGTATTAAAATTAATTCTTATTTATCTATAATTATTCATTAATTTAAAATAAATATTTAATTTTTAAAAATTAAAGATGGAGGGTACTACCAATGTAAAATGAATGAACATCACTTTCTTATATTTTAAAAAAAAATGGAAATTGAAAATTCTTTTTACTAAAATTTTTAATCAAAAGAAAAAAAATAAAATAATTATTCAAAAAAAAAATTTCAAAAATTATTTCTAGGATAAAAAAAATCTTAATCATATTAATAAAAGCTGAACAGGGGGCAGATTAATTTTAAAATCAAAATTGCAAAGGAGGTAATCTTTGTTTTATATTTAAATTCTTTTACAATTCCAGCAAAAGAAAGTGTTTGAGATTGAACTTTGATCTAGCCCCACAAATCAGATGAATGGAGATACTAAAAATTTAAATATCATGACTTATTATTTTTACAAAACTCATAAATAAATTGAATCATTCTTTAACTTTTCCAAAAAAAAAAATCAAAAAAACCAAAAAAACCAAAAAAAAAAAAAAAATTAATTTTTCAAATGAATGTTTTGGAATCTTTTTATTTTCATTTAAAAATCAGTGATAGAAAGATTATGAATCTTAAGTTATCAATTAAAATCACGACCTGATCATGGCATTTGATTTTGAGATTTTTTAATTTTTCTACACGTTTAAAAATGATCTTTTTTTTTTTTTTACACTTCATAAATTTATTTTGTTTTATAAATTTTATTTTGTTCAAATATTTGATATAAAAAATCATATTTTATTTGTTTTTGATTAAAATAATTTAAAATATTTATTTTAAAAAAATGTCAAATATTTCATTAAAAATATTAAAAGATGAGAATGATAGGAGTAGATTTGAAAAGATATCTAGACTACCAACATGCTATAATAGTAAGACACTTTTGGCGGTTAGTTATCCCAATGATCTTACTGTTAGACCGAGACTATGTAAAAATAATTATGTAGCTATCGCCCAGGATGAAAAAATGGGTAATAAAATGGTTGGTTCTTATTGTAGTATGGCTAAGGAAATGTTTGTTAATGGGAAACCAAGAATGATATACTATGCATTTGACTATATTGTCCGTCCAGAGTATGTATCGGAGCAACATTTATTTTTTTTGGGAAATCTATTAACTTGATTTTTAAAAATAGATATAGAAATCTATCCATTGCTTCATTGTTTAATAGACACCTTCTAGAGTACCTTAAAAATGAACAAAAAAAGATTGCCTGTAGTCCTTTAGTCTCTCTGTCAACTTCAAAAAATAATAGGGTAATGAAGAAGGTTATCTTATCCCTTGGTACTGCACACTATTTGTCACAGGTACAGACTGCTTGGAAGATTGAAAAGCAATTGGCCCTCCCTCTTCTACCAACTGATTATCAAGTGGCCATCTGGGAGGAAAGTGATAAAAAAAAATTAAAAATGAGATGGGTTAACGCTTTTCAAAAATATGAATTGGCTCTATGTAACTTTGATGATATATTGGTCCATTGTAAGAAGTACTATGAAACCACCTACACCCTCCACTTTAAAAAGAATGGTAAGGTTATTTCCGAGGCATCGGTATCGCTATGGAACCAAGATTTGATATTCACTATCCAAGATGCCTCCAACACCAAGAAATCACATCGCCAACTATTCAACATGTATTCCATTGGTGAACATAAAGATGCTGCATTCCGATACCTATTGACCCACATCCACAATCGTCTATATGAACGAGGAATTGATTATGTCTTCAGTGGTCTATTCTCCAACGATCCGATATTAAAAAACCTTCCATTGATTCCAGGTATCAAAACTCTTGAATTTGACTACTTCCTTTCAAATCAAAATACTGGTGACTTGTTTAAAAAAGTTAAAGAACAAAATATTCCAACCTGGAGTGATTGTCGTGATTTTGGTATAGTTTGTTTTTACCCAGATAACACTAACCATCATTTAGTAAAAGCAAAATATTAAAAAAATAAAAAATAATTAAAACTACACCTACGGGTGTAGAACATTTAAATAAAGATAAATTATTAATTTTTATTTTTTTGCAAAGAATGATGTTATATTTGTTTGACCTTTATCTTGAGCAGGGGGGGCTTTTTTAGATTTTGTAGATTTTGGTTTAGATGGTTGATCGTCTTTAGTTTTTGTTTTTTCATCTTTTTGTTTTTCTTTATCTTTCTTTGAAGTAACTTTATCTTTCTTTGGAGTGTCTTTTTCCTTCTTTGGAGTATCTTTATCTTTCTTTTGAGCGTCTTTTTCCTTCTTTGGGGTCTCTTTATCTTTCTTTGGAGTCTCTTTTGTCTTTTTTTCTTTTGATTTTTTAATTTCTTTTTCTGATTCGTCATCATCATCATTATCGTTATTATCAGTCTCCATCTCTTGGTCATCTTCTTCATCATTATCACCATCATGATCTTGTTCCATTTCCAATTTCCTTTTTTTTAATTCATTTTCTTTTCTTTCAATCTCTTTTGCTCTTTTTTGTAGCTCTTCTTTTTTAATTCTAATCTCCTCTTCCAATTCTTTTGCAGGTGATTTTTTAGGAGATACAGTTGTTGATAATTTACTTGGTGATTTTGAGGGTGTATTAGATTTATCTTTATCCTTAGATTTTTCTTTTTCTTTCTTTTCCTTTTCTTTCTTTTCTTTTTCCTCTTTAGCTTTTCTTTCCAATTCTTCTTTTTCTTCTTTGGCTTTTCTTTCTTTTTCCTCTTTTAATTTTTTTTCTTTTTCCTCTTTAACTTTTCTTTCTGATTCTTCTTTTTCTTTCTTTTCTTTTTCTTTCTTTTCTTTTTCTTCTCTTGCTTTTCTTTGTAATTCTTTTTTTTCTTTTTCCTCTTTTAATTTTCTTTCAAATTCATCTTTTTCCTCTCTAGCTTTTCTTTCCAATTGTTCAATTTCTTTCTTTTCTTTCTCCATCTTTTCTTTTTGTTTTTGTTTTTCATTATCCTCTTTATTCAATTTATGTTTCTTTGATGCTTGTTGTTTTGAAGGTGAATCAGTTGTAATTGATTTTTTATCTTTAGTTGATGATGGAGAACTAATTTCATCAAGAGTTCTCTTTTTTCCAATTTTTGTAATTTTATCATTATCTTGATCCATTTTATCACCATCATCATCTTGACTTTGATTATTATTTTCATCATTTTCATTATCATCATCACTGTCATCATTATTTATAGGTTTATCTTCTTCACTTTCATTATTTTTATTATTTACTTTTGAAATTCTCTGAAACTTTGGTAATTCAAATTCTTCTCCACTACTCTCATCTTTAAATGGGTCATCATCATCACTATCACTATCATTTGATTTCTTTTTCTTTGGTTTACTCTCTGATTTCTTGGTAGTGGTGGTGGTGGATGCTTTTACAGATGATTTCTTTGTGGTAGTTGATTTGGAGACAATTGATTTAATTACAGATGGTTCAACTTTTCTAGAAAATAAATCTTCCTTTTGAGTATCTCCAGTACTCTTTGAGAAGAAATCCATCATTGATTTTTGAGGTACTGCTGCTGTAGCTACAGTAGCGGCATTTTTAGATTTGGCAGGAGTTGTAACGGTTGATTTCGCAGTTGATGTTGTAGTTACTTGTGGTTTAGGTGGTTGTTGATGTCTATATACTGTAGGTACCTCTGATATTGGTAAACTTCTTTTCAACTCTCTCTTTTTAAATAAATTTGATTGAATTGATAATGCTCTAAAAGAGATGAATGAAAATTAGCCAAATAAGCTTCATCAATATATGATTGCAATCATAGGTATTTTTGATTTTACTTATTAAAATAGTCAGATTCAAGTTCCTTTATAGTTTCAAATTTATCTTGAATACTCAAATATTCCAAAGTTACAGAATTTATAGGATCTTTTAATGCTGAATTACCTTTAGAAATACTATAGATATACTCTGCATTGATCTTTTTAAACTTATTTTTTGCATCTATATTTCAAAATGTTATGATATTCTATTAGATATCCAATTATATATAACTAAATATACCATATAGTTTCTAAAATCAAATTACTAGAACTATTTTTTTTTAGTAAATTGTTATTATTATTATTTACTTTTAAAACTTTCTTTAGGTGTCAAAATGAAACTTAATTGATTTTGATCTTTTAATAAACCTGAAATCAAGTAGATTGGTGTAACTGAATCTCTATTATTGTTATAAAAATAACATAATATTCTATAATCATCATCATATTAGTATAATTAATATATATATATATTATTTAAATAATATTATTTAACATTATTTACTTTTTTGAAAGGTTTGGGCTTATATTAAATTGATTTGAAATGTATTTAAAATTTACAGAGTTTCCATCATCAAAAATGATTGAATTTAATTTTTTTAAAATAGAATGTACAGAATCTACCATTTTAATGATGAAATACAAACCAAACTGTTGAAAAAAAAAGATAGAATCTGATGAATTTGAAAAAAAAAAAAAAAAAAAATTTTTGGCGCGTGCGATACACAATCAAATTTAAAAAAAATTAATTTGAAAACACAATATTGATGTGATTTGTTTAATTTTTGAAATTTATAATATAAACAATTTGGGTTTTTTTTTTATTTGTGATTTAATTTAAATATTTAAATTTTTTATAAGAAGTAAAGTCTGTCAGAGAGATTACTATTTACATTGGCAAATACATGTCTTCCGATAAGGAAAGCTAATTTGTGAGCATATTGACATGGTGCTGGTACACTGACAGATTTGTCATAGTTGTAGTAGAGGTAACATAAGTGATATGTAAATATTTGAAGGTCATCACGTGGAATAACGGCCTCATCACAAATTACATGGTAATGAGTGGGGTTGATGGAACCTTGAAGGGCAATTTGGGATACCAAGAAGAAATCGTACCATTCTTTATGAGCACAACCTTGTTCGACAATTGTACCAGGATTTGGATTGGCAAAGTTTGGAGCGGTAAAGAATCTAGTATTGGTATTCTTTTTGACAACAATATATGTGAGTTTTGGCTTAGCACCTTGAATAGATTGAATCTCTTTGAAAGCATCTCTCATTGATTCAATTTCGTGTTGTTTAACCAATGAAAGCATTCCATCTCCAACACCATCTCTAAATACGAGTACAACCTCTGGAAGACATCCATTGTGAGCCATGTAGGCTTTCAAAGCATTAACTGTAAGACCCTTTAAGCTGTCTACAATCTCTTTACCTTGTTTGGTTTGGACGACAACTTCAGAATAATATAAACTGAATTTTTCGTCTTTTGAGGCGACAAAACCGACAACGGATTTACCTTTTTGGTCAGAATTATGACCAACGTCGATTCCAACAACCATGGTTTTCTTTGGAATAGATGAGAAATATGGGTTTCTGAGAATCCATGGAGCTTTACCTAATTTGGCAACCAATTGATGATGAATTTTTGTAGCAACTGGTCTACCTTTAATTAAAGTTTTGGCATTGGCACATTGAGTGATGATACCCATGTCTACAAGGGTCTTCTTTTTGATATGGTTATAGAAATCAGTTTTGAAAGCTGGAATAACACAGAAAAAGAATTTGCAACCTTGATTTTGAAGATTTTCAATCTCTTTGGTGTAGGCCTCAGGTTTGAAAAATCTGGTAGTGGTGAAAATTGGGTCGGGGAGTCCGGCTTCAGCTTTGAGGATTTGAACAAACTTCATGACAGTTTCTTCTTCTTTTTGTGATGTGATGACAGCCCATTTCAAACCACTGAGACCACCTTTTTGAATCTCTTGTTGAGGTTTTGAGATTTCGGCACCTTGGACTCTGAGAGCTTGTTCGAATGAAATGTTCCATTTCTTCAACTCTGAGGAGATTTGTTGGTTTTCACCCAAACTTTTGATGAAACCATTCAATTTAAGTAATCTTTCATTGGGTGGAACAAATTTCTTCTTGGCGAGATCTCTCATCAAATGCATATCGCTTGTAATTTCAGAGTCCAAACCAGTGATAAATGACAATTCTGGAATGAGATGAATAATTTGAGATACACCACCATGCATATTCTTGGATTGGATCAATGGTTGATTCATATCAGTGATTTTGAATGATGGATAGTTCTTCTCATAGTATTCCTTATAAGTCATACCGAGATCACTAATTTTATCAGTAACCTTAGACTTCCAATCGATACCAGTAATTCTGTAAGTTTTATTATTGTACCTTAATTAAAATTAAAATATTTTAATATCAATTAATTCTATAAAAATAAATAAAATAATAGTAATGATAATGATAAGTAACTTACTTTGTCATGATGATTGATTCATTCAATGTTTGTTCGATATTTTGTTGGTTTACACCAGAGTCTCTCATTTTTTTGATTCTTTCCAAAACTGAAGTGGTTCTGACAATCTTATGTGCAACATCACATAGTAATGAAACACCAGCTTGGATATGGCCGACTGAAGTAAAATAACCTGGCCAAATTTCAATATTATGTTCTGGAATTAATGATTTATTACGTGGATCATAATATTGAGTACCAATCATGGTGAAATTAAGATATCTTAACATCTATAAAAAAAAAAAAAAAAAAAATTTTTGTTTAATATTTGTTTTTTTTTATATATAAATAAATGATAAAAACTTACTTGTTTGAATAAAATGTTAAAGAATTGGACGGCTTTTTTGTCTTTATGAGACATCTCAGATGTCAATCTGATGTTTATCGAAACTCCGTTACTTTCAAACTTCTTTGGAGGGATGTGACCTGTTGAGAACAATAAAGAGCCACCATCGTATTTAAATACTCCGAGTTGATCAGCAATATCACGAAGTAATTTGTGCTTCGATTCCCTTGTTTCTTGTTGGGGCTAAAAAAAAAAAAAAAAAAAAAAAAAAAAAA
>RCTL01001587.1:15640-26786 GCA_003667305.1 Speleostelium caveatum
ATCACTCTAGTAAAACAGTAAATTATCATATGATATATAATTTAAATACACACACATAATCACAAAATCATAAACATCATCAGTCCAATATAATAAATTTTAATAGTAAAATAGTTATTTCACAAAATACATCACACGTCAAACCATCATCCATGTTATAAATAAGATTAGAAAAAAAAAAAAAAAAAAATAATTTTAAAATTATCAGGTTGTATTGATATCAAACTTGAATTTTTATTAAATTTAAAATTAATCAAAATTTCAAAACCACCATTACCACAACCGCACACCCCACACACTAAAAAATATAAAATTTTATTTCAAAAATTATTCTTCACACACATTTTTAATCTTATTACCAACCACACACAGGTTCAAATATTTTTTTTTTTTTTTTTTTTAAAAATATATACATGATATAATATTTATATACCCCTTTTTGAAAAATATATTAACAAATATTTACAAATACTATCTTTTTTTTTCATTAAAAAGTCATAAATAGAATCAATAATATATTAAAGATCGATCAATCAACACATCATCAACACCCGGTTTAAAAACACACTTATAGCACGCCGCTGATTAAATCAAAAAGTAGAAAACAGTAATTGTTATTACCCCCTTCCCACTTTAATAACAACAATCAAAATCTATTATCAATTAGTGTGTGGGAATAAAGTCAATTAGCTAAAATAACAAAACAAAAAGTCAAGTGTTGAATTAATATTAAACCACAACACTAGTACACCATCCAGCACAGACCAATTTTCTAAATTATCTATTTCCAACTTACCACCCCTACCCCTAACACCATTAACACAACCTCAAAAAAAGTAATTTTTCAAAAGAATAGAAAAAAAGATGGGTGAATTTCATCCTACTCATTTCCCTTTAATTCAACTCGCAACAAGTGGTAATAATAATAATCAAAATCAAAATTCCATAAATAATAATAATTTAAAAAATAATTTAAATACAAATACAACTAGTAATAACAACAATAATAAATTTTTGAAAATTCCATTCGAATTAAATTTCGATCCTATAGAAATAGATAAAAAAACAGAATCAGTTTTAAAAAGTTACCATCAATCTTTTCCACATCATCTAAATACTAATAGTAGTAATAGTAGTAGTAGTAGTAGTAGTAATAATAATAATATAAATAATAATAGTTTAAATTATAAATCGAAATTACAATCATCTTCCCCAACTCCAACTATATCGACATTAAATAATAATAATAATATTTTAAATAGTAATACAAATAATTTAAATAGTTTTCAATCGTCACAACATTTACAACAACCTATTTTAATTAAAAAACCAAAAGAAGAAAAATTATTAGAATCATCAATGAGCAATAGAGTTTGTGAATTTTGTGGTTCCACCAATACTCCAACTTGGAGAAGAGGTCCATCTGGTAAGTTTTTAAATTTATTTTTTCAAAAAAACTAAATAATTTTCCAGATTTTTTTAACATTATTTTTTTTTTTTTTTTTTATTTTTTTAAATTTATAAAAAATTAGGTAAAGGTTCTTTATGTAATGCCTGTGGTATCAAATGGAGGTTAAAAGGTAAAGATGGAGTTTTTAAGCCACATGGTCAAAAACAAAGAATTCCAAAACAACAACAACAACAACCACCACAACCACAACCAACATCACAACCATCAACACAACAATCTACCCAACCAAGTATCCCATTAAATAGACAACAAATTCAACAACATTTACAACAATTAGAACAAAAACAACAACAAATTCAACATCAACAAATTCAATTACTTCAAGAGAAATTAAAAAATCAATCCAATTCCTATCATCAACTCCCAACTCCTGGTTCACAAATTCAAAATTCATTCAATGCTATCACTGAAACTTCAGCTGTCCCACAACAATCTGATAATGAATTTTCAGGTTCTAAAATTTCAAAAAAGAGAAAACCAGAATTTATGCATACCGATTCTTTGGGTAATATTGAATTTGAAAAGGGATATTACTGTAAATATTGTCAAAAAACATGGCCCCAATCATCTTTTAGAAATAGCCAACAATTTGGTGCCCATTGCAGCAATTGTTCAAGAAAACCAAAAGGTGATTTGGATCAATCCAACCAACTACCAATGCCAACCTCAGCTAGTACTAAAAAATTAAAAAATTCAACTTCAATCTCCAAACCACAACAACCACAACAACAACAACAAAAGAAATATAAAGAGATTGCCCCATATCCATCCGATGAAGATAGTGCAGTTCCATTTTGGGACATTAATAGATTAAAGAAACCATTCCAAAAGAATCTTCAAAACGCTCCATTACTCTCAAGACTTATTCATGTAGTTGAAAACCAACTTTTAGAACCAAATGAAATGAATTCGATTCGTGATGACATGGAATCAATGAAAAATGACCTTTTATCTAGAAAGAAGAGAAGATTAACACAATTTAATGACTCTAAAGACCGATTATACTATGAAACCATGAAAATGAAAATGGAAATTGAAAAACAATTAAAAACAAGAGAACAATCGACAAAATCATTTATTGATATTTTAAAGAGCGACATTGAAAAAAGATTACAAAAATATGAAATGGAATATCTTCCAGAATCACTACATACAGTACCAGGTACATCTTCTTCCTCCTCATCATCTTCCAATTCACTACAAATTCATGACATTACTCATAAAAATTCGCCATATCTTTCCCCAAATAACAATAACAAAATGATTCCATTAAGTCCCGAATTGATACACTCTCCACATCAACAATCAAATGCAATTAAATATATCGATGAACAAGGAAAACATTTTTCAATTGATGAATTACCAGTAATTAAAACCTAATAAATTTAAATTATTATATAGTTTTAAAAAAATATATATCTTTTATTTTTGTTTAATTGTTGTACTAAACATTTATAACACGAACTTCGTTTAGTCAAGTTTATATTTATCAAAAAAAAATTTTTTTTTTTTAATTTTTATTAGTTTTAAAAAGAACCACGCAATGGAAGGTTTACCAAATCAAATTGAGCCTGAAGAAACATTAAATAATGATTTTAAAGAATCTTTAAAGAAATTTGGTATAAATGAACAGGGGTTATCTCTTTTAGAGGTAATTTTAAAACAAAGTTAGAAAGATAACAAATAATAATTGATTTTAACATGTTTATCTACTTTTAATTTTTTTAAATGTAGAATGATATATCATTTTTTTCAAGACAATCTCCATCCTATGAAGAAATTGAAAAACATAAACAATTTATTAGTAAACAAGGTGATTACTTTTCAAAATGTGTAGAACTAGAGGAAGAGAACATAACCCTAAAAGAAAAGGTTGATAAATTAGAAAAAGACTTACAAGATAAATCAAAAACTATCCTTGAATTACAAAAAAAGCTATCAACTTATCAACAACAAAAGAAATAATTCAAGTTTAAGATATGAAGTCAAATTGAGATCATATCAATCAGTGTTGTATACAATCCCCCCCATGCCAGATAGATAAGCAACAAAAAAAACAGAGATATTAATTAAAGATATCAGAAAAAAAAAAAGAAAAAGATATTATGTATATCATTCAAATTATTAAATCAAATAACACAAACATATAAAGATAGCTATATGTATATATATATCGATATATAGATGATAAATTATCTTCATGAAATAAATCATATCATAATATAGCTATCATTATTTATCAAATTGTATACTTTAATTAAAAATAATACTCATAAAATCATACAACAAAACCATTAAATATCTATATTTAGAGTAAATATGTCTGTTCAAAAATAAAAATAAAAATAAAAAAAAAAATATAAAATTAAAAAAATATAAAATAAAAAAATATAAAATATTTATAAATATTTTAAAAAAAAACAATATTCAAAATGAATATAAAATTTATATAAATTATAGTATTTTTGTAGTGTCGCAAAATATCTTTTTTTCAAACAAAAATTTCAATTTTTCAACTTTTTTTTATTTTTAAATTTTTCATATATCTAACACAAAAAACACCAAGATGCATTTAAATCTTTAAATTGATTGATATTCCCCATTAATAAAAAATGAATAATAATAACATCAACATTAACAATAATAATAATCATTTAAATCAATTTAGCAATAGTATGGATGAGGATGAAAATGTGGTTGAGCAGGAAATGTTCACCAGTGATGACACTGACGATGGCCACCAGAACCACCATCCGCACCATCACCAGCACCAGTACATGCACTATGTGGACGACGACTACGATGGCATGGACTATGATGACGAGGACGAGGACTACCACGACGGCGATGATGCTGCAGAGGGCGAATACGACGACGATGAGCACCAAGATGGCTACGATATTGACAACCAAAACCATGAGAATGTTGGTAGTGTTGTCAGTGGCCTTTTTAAAGACAGCTCTAGCATCCTACAATTCAATGTCGATAGCAGCAACCACCACCTCTTTGAAAACCTACCAGAGTCGCACTGGGCAAAACCAATCGACAGCATAGAATTCAATTGGGTAGATTCATTAAATTTCTTTTCAGCTCCATCAACTCCAGAAAGATTAAATTATTTTACCTACAAGTTATTTGGTGAAAGTGTAGAATCAATAATTACAAAAACATCAATATTTAAATTTCCTTTTTGCCAATTTGGTAAATATATATATTTTATAGATATATATGACTGATATCTAGATATGGTACATGTATCTAATTTTTATCTCCATATATCAAAATATATAGAATGGACAAAAACAAATACTTGGTTTTTTAGATGTAAAGATTGTGCAGTAACTGAAACTAGTTGTGTTTGTTTAGAATGTTTTAAAAAAGGTGTACATATTAAGGAGGGTCATGCATTTATGATTGAAGAGAGTAGTTTGGGTGGATGTTGTGATTGTGGAAGTCCTGATTCGTTTAAACAGCAAGGTTTTTGTACAGATCATTTTTTACCAGAGAAAAAGGAACATCCATCACTACAGTTGGAAGAGGCATTTCGTTTTAAACTCTATATACTTTTTAGGATTATTACCTTTCACCTACTGGAGGTGTTAAACCAGCTGGATGAGCTTCAATTCACCATCACAAATAAACACAAGGAGTTGATGGTGGAGGCAGAGACTTTGTTCCTCTGGCTTGATAGCTTTGCAAGATCATCCTACCCTGTCCTCTACATTATTAGCGAAGAGTTTAACGACCAACTATTGGACCCACAAAATTTTAGTCTTCACAGCGCAACACCTCTGCCCTATGTCAACATTGTACCAAAGAAAACCAACACCCTAATCACCATTATCCGACTCATAGGCAAACACTCAAAGATCCTCCATATATTCAGACCACTCGTCATCACATTACTTGGAAACCGACTTTTTAAACAAAACTTTTGTGAAGTATTCCTCACATTCTATCCATCTCTAGCTTTATCAACAAATCCCCAAGTTAAATCGTTGGTCTCGGCAATTGCATGCCAAATGTTTGAGCTCCCCTCTATCGCTCTGCCATTTTCAACCGGCCAATCAAAATCCAATCTACTGTCAGTCCTCACCACCGTCAATCTCCTCCAAGTGAAAAGAAAGTCGAGATACAATCTAAACAATCACAAGGATCGTCACAACTATAACAAGGAACTACCGAACCAAGATTTTTGTTATATTTCAAATATATTCAAGCACGACAAGGCGTCCGAATACATTGACAACAACGACTACCTCATCCACAATCTATTGAAAGTTACCGACGAGTTCCAAATGCTCTGTCCTCTCAAAAGAGTCCTGGACGTGGTGCTAGAGTACCAGCTCCCAGTGATTGGTGGCCTGGTTAGCATAGAGATACAGGCCTTCATTGCCTTTGAAACCTTCTTCCGCTCGTTGATCAAGCAGTCAATATCGACAATGAAATATCTGCCCATCATTGTATCCCATCTAAACTTTGGAAACCATTTCTTTTTTGGTCAGAAATTTGGCTATCTCCTATCATCCACTGATATCTTCCATTCAGTTGACTCTGTACCATTCCACCTACCAACCAACCGCCTACTAGGTATCTTCCTAATCAACTATGCTCTAGAGGCACCAGACTACTCCCTGGAATACGTAAAATCCAAACTATCACAACCACTAATCATATATCTCGCAACCCAAGCAATGCTACCATCGGTCCTAATGGGACAACACGACAGTAAACTCTGGGAAAAAAACCTAAATATTCAAGAACATGTATCAAACTATATCTGGTCACTAATGAGTGTAGATCTATTCATTATTCAATACTGTCTAGTACTTTTAGGTCCAAAACACTTTTTATATCTAACATTTAATAATTTTTTATCAAATTTAACAATAACAAATGGTATTTTAATATTTAATTATCTTAATATAATATAATATTTAAATATATTAATATTTTTTTAAAAATAGAAAATCCAAATGTATTATCAGATTTTTTTAGATTTCTAATTAGCATACTTCAATACAGACAATCTGCAAAATATGGAGAAAAAGAAGCAAAATATCATGTTATTCAAGCTTTAACTCATAATATAAATACATATTCAAGAGTAAATAATCATTTTATAATCATTTTTTTAAAAAAAAAGTTAATCTAATTTAATTTTTTATTTTTTATTTTTAAAAAAAAGTTGGTTGAATTAAGAAAAGAATTCCTTTCATTTAATGTTGAAGATATTATAAAAACAGTTTCAAAAGAAACAAAAGATAAAAAATTAAAATTAAATAGTGAATATTGGAATCGATTTGATATATATTATCCATTCCTATTTTATGATAAGAACTCTTTTATCAATGCATCCATGACGAATTATTCAGAGTATTTAAAACAAACCAAACATCCAATCACTGAATCCTACCCATTGCCCTGTCAAACTGAACCTCTACATGACAACCTCAAGCCTATTAACCAGCTACTCCACGAACCACTCCTATTTGACTTTATATCCTACACACTACTGGAATATCTTGAACCAGACTACAAGTCCATCCATCCAAACACTGAATTCCCACTGGAAAACCATCTCAGAACCACATTGAAACAGACATCAAAAGACAACACCTCAATGTTTGACTCACTCCTCAACCATTGTCTCTACCTAACCGTACTTGCAATGAAAAACTTTATGGAAGAGACCAAACCAAATCTCCCAACACCAGAACTCAACAAAATCCAAGATATAATCAATAACTACTGTACCAATAGAATATACAATATCCCACCAACCTTTAACAACTATTTTATCCTTTCAATTCTAAAACCAATTCAATATATAAATACAAATACAAATACAAATAATAATAATAATAATAATATAATTAAATATGATAATCTTATTGGATTAATAATTAGATTATCAAAAACTATGGATAAGAATCAAATATTTTTAGAAAAGAGAAATTTAATTACCAAATTCTTTGTTTATCTTCATGAATTTAATTGTAGTTTTGAAAAGATATTTATTGATTCTCAGTTGGATATTAGGTCTTTTCTTCAACAGGATAATGAAATTGATGCTGCTAGGAAGAAAGAAAGAGCTCTTTCAATTCAAAATTCTATAAAGGAGAAAATGAAATTACAACAATTACAATTCTTGCATTCAAATACTTTTGATTCGGTTGATTGTGGTGCTGGCACACCAAATACTGGCGATGCTGACTCCCTCGCATCTAGACAGTCGGAAGCTGTTGAAAATATTTGTGTGGTTTGCCAATCAGCTGAAGTAAAAGAAAATGATCCCCTATGTGCAATTGGGTTCATTGAACAGACAAATATTAAAAAACTTGAAAATAGAAATCGATTACTTTCGTTAATGAAAAAGAAGGATAAATTGGACGCCAACTATATCAAGCAAATCGAGTTGCTAAAACACGATTTACCACTTAGATTGTTGGTCCAGAACCAGTCCCCGATCAATGCGAGAGCCTTCCTAAATACTCTGCAGTTGGGTGTAAATAGCTATCTTCAATGTTGTGGTCACTATGGCCACAAAACTTGTCTACATCATTTGATTCTACGCGATGTGGTCTTTAATTGTCCACTCTGTAACAGAATCTCAAATATTGCACTGATAACTGACGACTTTGATAGAAATATGGAGCCTGAGATGATTGAAAGAATCTATTTTGGTCTAATGGAACTTAGTTGGGATGATGTAAGTGGTAGTATAAGCACTATGCATTACATTTGGAAGTTTGTAATCTCAAATATCGAAGTATTGGAAGTTATCAGTAGACCCACAAACGTTTACATGCTGGATAGCGACTACGACCTAGATGACCCTGATTTTGAAGATCGATATTTTGTTTACACAAGAAGAGAATTTCTTCGACAGTTGGATAGTCTCTATCTACTCTATAATAACATTCTATCGATAACCCTGAAAATGAACATTGTACCACTTGAATTGAATCCAGACTCCCCAGTCCTCTTTCAAGATCTTCAAACCATTGACCCCTTCCTCATTCTCTCAGTCGCTCATTTTCACGATAAATCATACCAAATCACTCCACTTTTGATCAAATCATTTCAAAAATCAATCAACGACATCATTATCTCACTCTTTAAAAGATTTGATTTTTCAGCATCCAATCAAAGCATCATTTATAAAATTCTTGCCCAATTAACATCCAATAACACCATGCCATCAAACTTTAACAATCTTCCAAATCACGATAAACTACATTCTCAAATTGAAAAAAGAATTTTACCATTCCTTAGAAAATCCTATCTTTTATACCACCACTGTATACACGGCAAACCATTTAACGAACTAGAAAACGATACAAACACAATAACCATCAAACAATTTTCAAAAGCCAACCACCTTTTAGAAAAACTATCCCTTCCAACCATCCAAGTTTACCTCCAATCCATCAATTTTATACAATTCCAATCCGACAATATCTTTACATCCTTTCCACTTTTATCAACCATATCTCCAAAATTACCAAAATTTATTGATTTACCTGACAATCATATCGTATGTATACTTTTATAAAATCATTTAGCAAATCAATTACTAATATCTATTTATTTTTTTAGAATTTTCTTTTGGATAATATATCAAGACCTTGTAAAAAGAACTGTAACATTCTTCCAAAAGGTGTTTGTCTATTTTGTGGTGATGTAGTATGCTATACATCATGCTGCCAAGACGAAGAGTTGAATCACATTAGAAAATGTTCTTTCCAAGGCGTGTTCCTTGGTATTTGCAAACCAGACGTATCAATAGTTTTAGATATACCAATATCTAAAAAGTTTCCAATGTATATCTATTTTGATAAATTTGATGAACCATCAACAAAATCAAAACCACTACTAACTCTAAAGAAAATGGCTTTAAAAAATATATATATTCAATGGATAAAAAGCATGTTTCGTGATAAAGTTATACATTGATTAAAAATATTTATAAATATTAAAATAAAATTAAAAAAAAAATATACTATATATTATATTGTAAAAATAATTTAGTCAATCATGTATATTTATATTTATTATTTATTAAAATTTTAATCAAATAAATATATCTATTCTAGAAATTAGCAGTTAATATTTATTTTTTTGAAAATTTTTTTTTTGTCATCGATTTTTTGTGTAAAAATTTTGTAATCATTTTTTTTTTGATTTTATGATTTGAAAAAAAAGTTTTTTTTTTGGTCGAGTCTTTTCTTGGGCTTTTTTTTTTAATTTTTTTTCTATAAAATCTTCAAAAAATAATAAAATTTTATTATAAGATACAAATAAAGTCAAATAACAATCAGTACAAATCTGAATATGTAGGTATTTTAAAATAATTGACAATGATTATTTTTTTAGTTTATATGATGAAAAGATAAAATTACGTATATTTTTTGCCGAAAAAAATTATCCAAATGAGCTTTTTAACTCTGATCATAAACAAAAAAATAATATTGTTATATAATTTGTTTGTTATTTTAAATATACTAATATTCATTTATTATATTATTATTTTTAGTATTTTTTATATATTTTTAGAATCTTCATTGCTTAAATATCCAGTGGTTTTTGCTCCAGCTTGTGACTCTTAAGGTACATTTTGAATTAAATCTAAGCTTAGATATAAACAAATTTGGAGGGCAAAATATATATTCAATGATGAAAAAAAATTAAATATATTCTGACACTTCTAGAGTGAAATTTATTTGATCATAACACAACTTCTGATTTGATATATACTCCAAATTTGTTTATTATAAACAAAAAATATACGTTGTAATACTAATCTGATTATATATATTCTAGGTAATAATTAATTTTTTTAAAAATGTTTTGATTTTTTTAAAATTTAATCATTTAGTTCATATCTAGTTTTAGTGATTAAACTATATAAGTAGTAAATGTTAATTTTTTTAAAATTAAACAAAAACTTTATTTAATAAATTATATTTTTTCAAAAAAACAAAAAAATCTTTTTTTTTATTTCATTACAATAGAATAATATTTTTACCTCTTGGAATGTAAAAATATGTTTATTTATTTAAAAAATATATAAATTTAAATTTAAAAAAAGAATTAGAATTTAATTTTTTATAGTCATGCACAGTGACATTGATATATTAATTCTGAAACATTATCAATAAAAATTTATTTTTAGATAAAAGCAATTATATAGGTTCTTCTAATATTAGTGATTGGGTAAATTATATACATATCAAAGTTGGTAGTATTAACTTTGAAAATTTTAAGATTTAATGATAAAATAATAAAAATATTTAAAGTTATCATTACAACTGGAATCAATGTCAGTCATCCAAACTACAAATTTTTGTTGTATTCTGGTAAATTTTTGCAAAGATTGTGTAATTATTTCAAAAGGCACATTTTTGATAAAAAACCAGCCAATAAAAAGAATTCAATGCTAGATTTGTTCTAGAATCTAGGCAGGGGTTGTTTTTGAACACAAAAAAAGCCGAAATTATGATTCGTTTGATCAAAAATCATATAATTAACCTGGTTAAATAAGAAGGAATTTTTCTATTAACATTCTATCTCGGAATTACAAATCAGAAAAATCCCTAAGAAATAAGTTTTTTTTTTTTTTTTTTTTTTTTTAAAAAAATTTTTTTTTTTTTTTTTTTTTTTTTTAAATTT
>RCTL01001588.1:3954-14937 GCA_003667305.1 Speleostelium caveatum
CAACAACAACAAAAACAACAAATTAATAATAATAATAAATTTAAAACAATATATATTAATAAAGTTAAATATGAAGGTAAAGAATTTATATTATCTGATAATGTATTTGAAAGATTATTTTGGTATCAAAGAGTTGGAGTAGATTGGCTTTGGAATTTATTTTGTAGTAATAGTAAAGGTGGTATATTAGGTGATGATATGGGTCTTGGTAAAACAATACAGGTTATTACATTTTTGGATGCTCTATTAAATTTAAACTTTATAAAGAATGCTTTAATTATACTACCTTTAACTTTATTTAATAATTGGCAAAAAGAATTTTTAAAATTTAAATACAAATATCAATTGATTCTTTATCATTCAAATAAAGATAAAGATTCAAAACTGGAACAATTGAAACTTTCAAGTGGTATATGTTTAACATCTTATGGTATGGTTATTAGTCAACAAGATAATCCTATATGGATTTCAATTAAATGGGATTATATAATATGTGATGAAGCTCATAGGTTTAAAGGTTTAAACACCAAAATCAATAAATCAATGAAATTATTAATTTCAAATAGAAAGATTTTAATAACAGGTACACCAATTCTAAATAATCTTTTGGATTTATGGTCATTATTTGATTGGATATTTAATGGTTCTTTACTTGGTCCTCTAGATCGTTTCAAATTAAATTTTGAATCTAGAATTTTAAAATCTCAAGTTTCAGATTCAAATTTTAGAGATAATATGATTGGTTTATCAACTTTACAATCATTAAAAGAAATTATAAATCCTTATTTATTAAGAAGAGAGAAATCTATAATATTTAATCATCAAAATAATAATAATAATCAAAATAATAATATAATGAATAATATACAAAAGAATGATTTTATAATTTGGTGTAAATTATCAATTGAACAAATTAAAATTTATAAATCATTTTTGACAACTATTGAACCACAAGAATTGGAATTTAACAAATCAAAACCTTTTCAATCAATTTCAATTTTAAGAAGTATTTGTAATTCAACATTAGACATGGGATATGATGTTCAAGTTTTGGATTCAATGAATCAAAAACAATATATTGGAAACCTATTGAAACATTCTGTAAAGATGAAATTTCTATATAAATTATTACCAAATATTAAATTGGAAGGTAATAGGGTTTTAATATTTTCACAATATTTGAATATTTTGGATTTAATTTCAAAATTATTAAATTTTTTGGTAAGTTTAATTATAATTTTATAATTATTATATTATTAAATAATGTTTTTTTTATATTATATTCAAAAGCAAATTGAATATCAAAGAATTGATGGTACATTAGATAATATTGAAAGACAAACTAATATAAAATTATTTAATGATAATGATAAATGTACTTGTTTACTTTTAACACTTCAAGTTGGTTCTTTGGGTTTAAATTTAACAAAAGCAAATAGAGTTATTATATGTATAGTATTATTCAAAAGAATGATTATTGCAAAAAGTTTTTTTTATAATTAATCTTTTTTTTTTAAATTATAATTTATTAGATGATCCATCATGGACTATAGTAGATAATCAAGCTGTTGATAGAGTTTATAGAATTGGTCAAACTCAAAATGTTATCATTTATAGATTAATTACTTGTGGTACAATGTAAATAATATTATATTTAAAACTATAAATTTTTACTTTTTTTATAAATTAATATTTTTGATTTTTTAAATACTTAATTAGTGAAGAAAGAATTTATAGAAGACAAATATTTAAAGGTTCTTTAATGAAATCAACATTAGATAATGAATTTTTAAATACAAGTAAATATTTTTCAAAAGAAGAACTTTATCAACTTTTTAAACTTGATGATTCTACCATCTCCAAAACTCAATTACAATTTAAGAATTTACATTCTTATAATAGAGAAACTTATCCAAAACTTTTGGGTCATTTGAAATTTTTATCAACTTTAAATGATATAATATTTGATATTGGTGATCATAATCTTCTTTTTACTGAACAATTAATAATAATAATCAAAATGATAATAATCAAGATCAAATTATTAAAAGAATATCTGATAAAGTAACTCAAAATTATATTTCTTCAAATAATAATAATTATCCACCAAGAGCACCAAGAAGGAAACAAATGGTTATATCTAATGTAGGTTTTTAATTTTTTTAAATTTTTTATTTTTTAAATAATTAACATTTTATTTTTATTAATAAAGCCAGTTCAATATATCAATAATAATAATAATAATAATAATAATAATAATAATATTAATAATAATAATACTAAAAGGAAATATGATGATATTTTTGAAGTTAGAGAAATTAGAGAAATTGATGATTTTTCATTAGGATTTGGTGGTCCAATAGAAGATAATCAAGATAATCAAGATATGGGATATAATGAATTAAATGAATTAAATGAATATAATGAATATAATCAAGATAACCAAGATTATGAATATTATGAAGATTATGAAATTAATCAAGATTATGAATATAATGAGGATTATGTATATATTCAAGATGAAGAAGATAGTGAAGATATTGATCCACCATTTATTAAGAAATCAAAATTTGAATATTCCAAAATTCTTTAAGATATAGTTTTAAATGTTTGTGATTTGTTGTTATCAAATAGTTAAATTTAAATAAATTTTATTTTATCAATTTTTTTTATAAACTATTAAATCAATTATCATATTTGGTTTAGTTTTGTAATGTAATTGATATCAATTTTGATTTTTTTTTTCAAAATTGGAGATTAATTGTCTTTTCTTGTTTGTGTTCTAAATATGTATTAAAACAGAGAGTATGAAGACATGTTTGTTTTTTTTTAATTAACATATTAAAATTCAGATTGTCTAATGAAGATCTAATTAAATGGATCTAGATTTGTCAAAACTCAAACAAAAGTGTCACATTATTCGATTATTTAAACAAATATTCTTTTTTATCTTAATAACAACCTGCACCTTTCATTTGAATAGTTGGTATCTTCATCTCCATTATTGTCAATTCAGATTCAAATTCCTGTCAATCAAGTATTTTGGGTTCAATTTATTTTCTTAATGGAATTATAAATTGTTTTTTTGTTTAAATCCATGATAAGATTGAAAGAGGAAAGATATGATGTAATTTGGAAATGAAGTTGTAAAACTTTAATCAAATCATTAAGAAATAATTTATATTTAATTTTTATTGACTTCTTTTATAATATTTGACTTTTTTGGGAACAATATTAATCACTGTTTAAATGAGTAGATGGAGGAAAGTTTATTGATTTTTTTTTTTTTTTAACTTTATGTTCTTAATGATAAACAGGTTATTTTATCAAAGTATTTAGGTTAAATAAGGATATTGCTCAAAGATTCATGGCAAAAGGCAAGGAGGGGAGGGGGGTTTTTTGGTGTAGGGCAAAACGCAAAAACATTTGCTCGATGCAGGGATCGAACCTGCGACCGCGGCGTTATTAGCACCGTGCTCTACCGACTGAGCTAATCGAGCTGTCGGATTGGCAAGGTGAGCTATTTTTATAAATACCGTATCGGTCTAGTTATGTTTTTACCTCGATATACTTTTTATATTAAACCAAATAAATTGGTTGATTATAATAATTGATTATTTTATTTACATTTAAATAACCAAAATGATATTAAATTTGATATTTTTTTAATTTATTTAAATTATATTTTTTTTCTTATGTTTTTACCATATTTTAAATACCATTTGATATTATTTTTAGTCATGATAATCAAAGTTTTACCAACCAATATTATCATTTTAAATTGATATTTCAAATTTTATATATTATCAATGATTCAATTAAAGTTATAACCCAAAGTACAACCTTGATTTTTATTAAAGAAAGATTGGGGAAACTCAAGTGTATTTTGTATGTTATCATATTATCAATAGATTAGATTGATTAGTAGAGTAAATAAACTTTATGTATACAATGATGTTTTAATTGGTTTAGATGGGGTTTAATATTTTGATAAAGATAAATTTAATTGGTAAATTAAAATCATACTTTTAAAGTCATTATAACTTTATAAATTATTGTTATCATTAATTAATTATTAGTGATTGGGTAGGTTATTATCAATTTTTGATCTGTTTTTTTTTTCATGAACTGATTTTCAAATAACTTTTTAATTGTAGTGAGGTGGTATGAAATTTTTTTTTGACATTTTTTTTATCATATATTATCAATTCTAGTTAAATATCATTGTGTAATCTCAAAGTTTTATTATTGAATGTTTTAAATATATTTTTTATAAATATTTTTCAATAATTGATTTTTTTTTCAAATTTCCCTTTCAAAGGTAGATGTTTGTTAATATGGGTCATATTGTACACATATGATATGACATGATGGTATTTTCTGTTTTAATATTAATATTGTTTTGAGTCAGGTAGGTGAGAGAGGTAATGATTGTTGTTGGGTTCAAAGGAGGGACCTAATAGGTTTTTTTTGTTTTTTTTGTTTTTTTTTTTTTACTTTTTTTTTTTTTAATATTCAGTATAATGGTTTTTGTTATTTATTTATTAAACTATTATTGTATTTAATATTCAATATTGAATGATATTGAAATTTACAAATAATTAAATTCTTTGTTTATTTTTTTTTTAATTTTTAATTTTTAAATTTTTATTCAATATTAAGAGATTCATTTCTAAATCAAGTGCAAACATATACATTCAATATTAGACGAATATTGTTAATGAAATAATAGTTATTTTAAGGTTTTTTATTAGCTTGTAGTATCGTACCTTAAATTCTGTTCAAATATAAAATTTTTATTTCAAGTTATGATAATCAAACTCCAAAAGGCCTATATTGAATAATTTTAACAAAGAATATTAAAGAATCCCTTATGATATGATAAGATTGATTTGTAGAGTAATAAAGATGTTTCAGGATTTAGAGAATCAATAAGAGATGATACAATAGGAGTTTGTTTGCTCTGTGCCAGAGTAATTTGAATTTTAGTGGTTACCTGTAACTATAATATGGTGGTTTGTTGGTAATAATTACTAGCTATGCTATACTTCAAGGCATGGCAGGTGACTTGTGCAGAGAAACGATGAATGCGGAAGTTTAAACTTTCTTATACGGTTTTTATAAAATTAGCTCAGCTGGCCAATCCGACAGCTCGATTAGCTCAGTCGGTAGAGCACGGTGCTAATAACGCCGCGGTCGCAGGTTCGATCCCTGCATCGAGCAAATGTTTTTGTTTTTTTTTATTTTTTTTTGCCTGGTCCCCGTGCTCTCAGGTGTTTGCCTGACACCATCGCAGCATTCTCTTTGTTTTTTAAGCTTGAATGAAATGTACTTGGAAGGTACTTGACCATGAAAGATCTTCTTCATGTCCGAGATAGCTTTTTGACCCTTGTGTCTTGATTGAATAAGTTTGATGTACAGCGTTGATTGGCGCTGATTTAATATCTCTTCTGGGACAGAGTCTTCTTCAGCTTATTGGATAGGTTATTCATATCTAATTTGTTAATTCTTGAGAAGCTCTTCTCGATATCTTGAAAGATAGAGTACTCTTGACGACCAACCAATCTTTGATATTGATTAATAATGAACTCAGGATCTTTGGTAATACCAAAACAAACATCTTTGATTTTGTTGGTCATTAAAGAATCTATTATTATTTTTAATATATTTTATTATCAAGTGTACAATTACCAAACAGGGTTATTTTTTCATTTTGAATGAATATGATATCACTATATCGGTTAGCAAATACTGACACGCCCAAGTCAGTGTCTACCAGGTTGTGGATCAGAGGGACTCTTGAGAGGTATCATTCTTTCATCTTTTATTATCTTTCCAAACCTGAATAAAGATATTACATTATTCGTATACCATACTTTCGTACATTTATATTAATAATATATTGTGCATACAATATAATATTTATACATCTTTGATCATTAGATCTATCTAGTTTCAAAACAACCTGTTTCAGTTTAATCATGGAAGGTTGATGAACCCTCAAGAATTTTCTGAATCTTGATTACTCATATTGGATCTTTATATACTCATATCATTCCTTTTTTATATAAATAAGATACTATTCTATTGATATTCATTTTTATGTGTAATATTTTATATCATTCATCTTCCACTCTGAGATATGTGTTAATTTATGAAATGTAAATTTAATTTTTTTTTTTTTTTAATTTTTTTTTTTGAAATTACATAACCAACTTTAACAAATATTATAATAATAAATTTACTTTTTATTTATATTGGTAAATTAATTTTTTATTTTTTAACATTTTAATGTATATAAATATATAATATATAAATTGAATTTTTTAAATATTTTTACTTTTTTCTAGTTTTTTTTGTTTCAAAACTTGAGCATGAAGTTCAACTTTTCTTTTAATGAAATGAGGATAGCAGAATGATGCACATTCAGAATATTCCAATAGTTTAATTCCGCATTCTTGATCGGTTTCTTCATTTTTAAATGTACAAGTAACAAATTTTTTTCCATTAAATCTGAATATGGTTTTATCATTCTCTTTTATACCATCTCGAATTGCACATTTATATGAACAATATTTACCTGTTCTACCTCTTTTAAGGTTTTTAACTCTTTCAGAACACATTATACAAATATTTTTTGAAGTTAAAACTGGAGAAGTTGGTGGAGAAGATGGAGGAGAAGGTGGAGGAGAAGGATTATTATTTAATACTGGAGAAGGAGTTGGTGGAGGAGGATTATTGATTTGATTTAATTTCAATTTATATGTTTCATAATAAAGTGGTGATGATGCATTAAATTTTTCAATATTATGTAATTGTTTAATTCTATTTTTAATTTTTTTTTTTTTTTATAAATATATAATTAATATTTAATCATTTTAAATTTTATAATATATATATATTTTAATATTTTACTTACTCTGTAACAATTTTTCGATTTTCAGTATTTACCAAAGAGATACTTTGTGGTTGAATATTATTAACATGAAAGTAGTTTTCAACTGAATGAATTGCTTCATCTACTATATTATTAATATTATTAAATCCAATTTCATTTGAAATTTTCTTTATTACTTTACCAACCCTTTCACCTTTTTGAACCCATTTCTTTAAATATTCATTATAATATTTATCATTATCATTTTCATTTTCATTATTATTATTATTATTTGTTGATGTTGTTGTTGTTGTTGTTGTTGTTGTTGTTGTTGTTGTTGTTGTTGTTGTTGTTGTTGTTGTTGTATTTCTATTATTTAATTCATTATCAGAATTATCATTATCAATATTATTCATTGAATCTTTTAATGTTAATTTATGAGATTGATTAACTGAATAATTATTTTTTAATAATCTCCAATATTCTCTGAAATGTTTGGCTCTAATCAAGGCAGTTCTAAAGAATGGTAAGGTTTTGAAATTGATGGCAACTGGAAACCAAAGTACAGGATTAAATGGGACATGAGAATTTCCTTTTCTAATGTGTTCATTTATTGGATCACGATTGAATTTCATAATACTCATCAGATAATAGCAGTACTGTTTGAATATAATTCCATGACGAAATTTGAAATTGTTATCAAGACTATCAAGTCCACAATGATTTCGAATTTCATTGAAACTATCAAATAAGGTTTGAATAAAACTTCCTTTTTCATCATAAATCCATTCCAGATATTCAAATGGAGGGAATAAAACTACCATTTTACATCCAAGTCTATTTGAAACTTCAAACATTTGATCCAAATTTTCATCTGTACGACTAAATCTTTCAATACCTGTACCAACCAAAACCCAAGGTTTACCATTATAACTTTGAGGAATTTTAATTTTAATTCTATCATTAAAATCAAATGGCTCATTAATATCAAATGAATATTTATTTGAGAATTCCAATAGAACTTTAAATATTAAACTTTCACCTATATAATTAATTAATATAAATATATTAATAATAGTTTTTTTAAATAAATTAAATAAATTATAAATAATTACCAATATTTGATTTATAAGGTATATTGTTAAATTTTAAATTTGAATCATTAAAATTTCTATCTATAAATTCTTCATTTTTTTCAAATTCATTTTCATCTTCCAAATCCAAATTATTTGATTTATCTAATGGGTTTGCTTCAACTTGAAAGGCAGTACATGAGTATTGGAAATTTGGAAATGTTAAAGTTCCAACTTTAATTTGATCATTGATAGATGTACCATGAGAATTGGATGTAACAGAAGTTCTTGAGAAGTAAACTCCATCGGTAATATATTGGAAAGCTTCATTTAAACATTCTTCTATGGTTGGTTCAATCAAAACGAAAAGTATACAATGTTCAGTAGAATAATATCTCTTTGAATAAGTACTCATTTCAAATGATAAATTGAAATAAACTTTCATCATTTTATGAATTTCTTGAATGATTGATTGATAATCATGTTGAATCAAGTAAACCTCTGAATTTTCATATAATTTAAATTCATAAATCAATTCCAAACCAAAGTCAATAATGAAACTACCTTGTGTATTTATGGTTACCAAATTTTCAATATATAATATACTACCAGCTTCTCTAAATTTGCCAAAGATAAATATCAAATCTTGAATATGTCTAGTTATTCTATCGATACCAGGTACAATAACCAAATCACGGCATACTAATTCTTGAAGAAACAATTCATATTGATGTCTAAGCATTATTGGGAACCAAAAGCTACTAAGAGGTTCCAATAAGAAATCCAAATTATAATTTGATACTTCCAAATAAGATGTTGGAAGTGCACTTTTAGTATTGTTGAATGTTAACTTCATTAATGATACAAAGATATATACTAGTTGACTATACATGCTTTGTCCAATTGAAACATAACAATTGGTTGACTCTCTTGCAATCATCCAAATTTTATTTGTAAAATTTGATGGTTAATTTATATCAATCCATAATTCTTGAACCAATTCTAATAATAAAGAACCATCTTTCAACTCTTCTTTTCTTTTAATTTTGAAATCTTTAATTTTTGAAAGTAAATTTTGAAATTGCTTTTGATTTTGATTAGATTTCTCCAAATGAACCAATCTATTTAAATTTTGTATATTTGATATTCCCATTTTTGTAAATACTGTTTTTTTCAAACTATCAATGAAACTTTTAATTGAAATATAATTAATACTTTTATTATTAATTGTATTAAATTTTTCATTTAAATCTATTAATTTTTTTTTAAAGTTAATAAATAAATAAATATATTTTTTTTTTTTTTAAATAATATTTAATAATAATAATTTACCATTTTCATTTAAGTTTGAAGTTGTAGTAATAAATAAGCAACCTTTTCTAGATGCTATATGTTCATCTCTTGAATCATGAATTGAAAGTATTTTTGTTTCATGAGATTCCATTTCAAATAAACTTAGTGGTATATCCAATGATGATGGAATTGGTATACGATGTTTGGGGAATAGAAGAAAGCAGTTATGAAGATTTATTGGAAATCTTTGAGCAGTAATTCTACAATATAGTCCATTTCTATCTTTTAAATTTTTTACTTGTTGATCAAGTAGAAATCTTAATAGATTTTTAAATGGTTCTTCTAACCATGTATCAAATGGATGAAGTAAAGAATCTATATGAATTGGATTTATCTTTATAAAATCATTTTTTACTCTACAATAATCAATTACAAATTTATAAATTAAATATTGTAATCCTATTGGATGAGGAATAGTTGGATTTCCCCATGGAAATAAATATATTGTATAAATATATGCTAAATGATGTAATGAATTAATTTCTTCTATTTTTATATAATTATCATCTATATTATTATTATCATTATTATTATTGTTAGAAGTAGTAGTTGTAGTGGTTGTGGTAGTATTATTATTATTTGATGGTGATGATGATGATGAAGTAGATAATATATTAGAAGGTGTTGTATTTGATAATTTTAAAACTTTTGAATTTGCTTCATTAATTTTTGAATCTGGTTCTTTTCTTTTTTCATAATAACTATCACCTAGTTAAACTGGTAATTGTAATTTTTTAATTTCCTTTTGAATACCCTCTAGTAAGTTCATACTATATATTACTATTCTATCATTAGAATCCAAAACTATATACTTTATATTTTGATAATGAACATAAAGACCCTTCGTACTAAAGTAAGAAACTATTGATGGATAATTGTCTTGACTAATATCAGGTATTTTTAATAAATTTTTTTTTATAATTTCTAATTGATTTATTAAATCTATAGTATTTATTTATATTGTACAATTATTAGACGACTTAAACAACAAATTATCAATTTAATATAAAACATACTTAAAGATGTAGTTTTATTTTTCAAATTAAAAGTAATCACATTTGGGAGAGGGTCCATTCTAAACGATTGGAATTGTGAATGTGATATAATAGATGTAAATTCAAATGACTCAAATAACTTATTATTTATAAACAAATCAAATAAGTCCTTATATAAATATGAAGAGGTACATAATTTCTTTTGAGTTTTTGTTTTAAAACTATCACAAGTATTCATAATTACAACCAGGTCATTAACAACTTTATGAACTGATTGATAATAATCATTTCTAACCATTTTCTTTATTATATATATATATTTAAATGTATACAATTTATTCAAAGATGATTATTTTTTTTTCTCATAGATCATTTTTTGTGCCGTGTACCAAACATTAGTTTTAAATTAAATCACATTTGTTTTGTGATTTTTTTTTATTTTTTTTTTATTAATTTTAATTGTTATTTAAATCATTTTTATTTCAACCCTGGATTATTGTTCTATTTTGAGAGTTTTTTTTTTTTAATTTTCTCATTTATTTGACCAATTAATATGTTGATTTTTAATTTCATCAAAATTTTTTTTTTTTGATAAAACTTTGATTGTCTCAGTCATCATTCATATTTAATTGTGGTTTTAAATTAAATCACATTTGTTTTGTGATTTATATTTTTTTTTTTTTTT
>RCTL01001618.1:491-12273 GCA_003667305.1 Speleostelium caveatum
TACAAATTCCCAACCGAGCGGGGGTTCAATAGTTACAGTTGCTGGATGGTCTATACCGGACCAATGGGACATTGAGGATGTGTTACGTAATATTCAATAAAGAAATAAATTAATTGTGTTGCGTAACACATCCTTGAAATACAATTAATTTATTTCTGTATTGGGTATTACTGAACCTAGAAATGATTATCTTGAAATAATATAATTGTCCTCAGAATGGGTTGTCCTTAAGGAGTTGATTGATTCTTTGCATAGTTGTCCTTTGTAGAAGATAATTTTCCTTAAAAAAAATTATTCTGACGAGAATATATATATTCAGCCACTACGACAATTTATTTGACATTTTTTAGAGTCAATCTACCTCGCATATTTGATTTGTCTTTCAGGACAAAATTTTTAAGGTCCTTAAAAAAATTTGCCTGGTGACTAGGGCAATTATTTGCAATTTTTTCAGGACAATCTACCTCACATATTTGACTTTTCTTTCAGGACAAAATTTTATTCATAGTATTAACATTCTACAGAATCAAATCATATTGTCATTTTATTATTTTTATTTTTATTTTTATTTTAAATGTACTTAAATATATACATACCAGAATATAAAAAATATATATTATCATATTTAATTTTAAACTTTTAAATGTGATTTTTTTGATGACAAAAGACTGACACCAAAAAAAAAAAGAGAGTAGCAATACTTTATTTGGTTTACTATCGACGCATTCGATTTGTTTTAATTGAAAAAAAAAAAAAAATTTTATCGATTGGACCCATATATGATATATCGTTATTATATTGTTATTTATTTATTTGTTTATTTAAAATTCTTTAGTATTACGACATACACCACAACCGAGTGGTCTTTCTACACCAGTTTTATGATCTTTTGGCAAACCTAATGGACAATCACTATCTGGTAATTGAATTCCACCTGGACCAACTGGACAGTCTGGATGTTTCTTTCTATCGCATAAAGTACCATTCAAGTCGTGGCAACGGTGACAAAAATGAGTAGTACCGAAGCACCACCAAATAGCAACAGAACAACAGAATCTACATTTAAATTCAAGATAATCTTTACCATGTTTTGGACAAATACTTATTGGACTATCACCACTACTACATGAACCGCAAATTAATTCTTCTGGATTGAAATTACTTGGTGCAGCAGCATTAGCAGCACATACAACTTGACCACCATAATAGGGTTCTTTACATTTGAAACAAAGGTAATAGGAGAATTGATCCAATATATATTCATCTTGTTTATTTTCATATCTACCACCTGACAGCAACAATGGATCATTTGAAAGATTTAAATATTCAATACGTAATTTACCTTTACGTATAATTTCATTTCGAATATGATCAATTGAATCTGTTAATGATTTAACTGAACAATGGTTAATTGATTGTTTACAAATTGGACATTGTGCAAAACCAAATGTAATTCTTGATCCATTCCAACGTGCTTCCAATAATCTTTTTACACAATCATAGTGGAAAACATGACCACATCCATCCAATTGAATTGAAGGTGCTTCAGTGATACAATCGGTCCAACAAATCATACACATATCATCAACATCTTGAGTTAACTTTTTGAATGGTACAATACTTGTTGATTTACGACCATTATCGCAACCATGTAAACATTGTAAACAATCCAATTCATCTCTAATACCAAAACATGGATGGCCACACGAATGAGTTTTGGTACATGACTTTAGAGTTTTGGATTGACACTCTTCTGATGAACAAACATTGTTGATTCCGTTTGAAGGGAGTAGGTTTTGAATGTCGAGTTTCTTTTTACAATATCTACAAATGTCAGTGGTGATGATATTTACAACTTGAACAATGGTTTTAAGTTTCTCTTTATCAAGTACGATTAGGGTGGAGGATAGTTTCAAACGAATACATGATTCACGTACTTCAATGGTGATTGTATCGTTGATGAGATTTGATTTCTTATGATCTCTATTTCTTTGAGGAAGATGGAGGAATCGGTCGCACTCGTTACAGAGGTTCAACTGACAGTTTTCACAGAAAACGAAGGCTTCGGTTGTGTTATCTTGGTGATTTTCACAAGTTTTTAAGATGGTTTCGGTTTGGTTGGTATTGAGTACTTTGATGATCTCTGAGTTGTCGACAATCACCAATAGTGAGGATAAAGTCATCCAAAAAACAGGGCTTGAGATATAGGTTGACTGAATCAATTCTTTTTTAATCTTTTGGATGAGGATATCTTTAATGATTGGTTCTAGATATTCTTTCCAAGAAATGGATTTTGAGATTAGATTCTTGAGGAGTTGGATGAGATCCTGAGCATTTTCCAAATCAATGTCACCTTCCAATCCTATTCCTGGGAATTTATTAATCTTAAATTCTTCAGTTTGTAGTCCACCTCCAGATTTAATTTGAACAGATATGGACTTTGATATACAGAGAAGTAGGAATTCACCAAATGATCCGATAATTGATTTCAAAGATGGTTGTTCTTTTGTAAAGTCATCCAATACCGATGGTTTGAGGTTAATAATCATTAGATTACAAATGGATATTGTAAGTTTTTGGACCCTAGTCGTGCCTTTATAGATTAGAGGTAGTAACGCAAAGAGTAGAGACTTTGAGGTAATGAACGATTTTCCTTCTTCTGACTCCCATAGCGATAGCAGGGTATTGAGGAGCTCAAATAGATAGCTATCTTGGTATTCGTTATTCTTGGCCAACTCTGATTCAAAATGCGATGTTTCTTTTTGTACCTCTGAAGAGATGAGAGAGAAGACTTGTTTTTGAATGTTTGAAACACCAGTACTTGAAAGTAATTTTGAAATTTGGTTCTTTAGATTCTTGGAGATCTTTTTCTCTTTTGAAATACCAAAGATCTGGAATGTTAGGAGTTTAAGTAATGATAGGGTGGTTTCAAATTTGGAGATTTGATAGTTTTTGGTTAGGTATTTGAGTGAGTTTTCAGGTACTTCATCTTCTACAAATAGTTTAAGTAATCTGATACGAATGGACTCGGAACCGTAGATGGCTATATTAATGTAGCTGATATCTTTATCTTTAAGTGGCATGTTCAACCATCCATTGAGAGTTTGGCTGACATTGATGATTTCAAATATATCTACATCACTTTCAGATTTTCCGGCTTTGAGTTCAATTTTTGCGACGGTAAACTCGTTATTTCCGTTGTCTACAAACAAACAGAGCTCGTGGAGTTTCTTTGGAGCCTCAAGTGTCATGGTGATGGTAGATCCTGATTTGGCTTCCCAGAATGATGTGGTGGTCTCATCGAATAGAGATGGGAGCATCTCATTGTTCTTTGAAAGTTGAACTTTACATTTGTTGGCAATGTTTGTGTAGGTTGTGGTACCAATCGATGGGCTGGAGAGGATCGAGTCATCAATTGAAAGAGGTGAGAGTGATTCGAATCTATCTGTCTGTTTGATCATGGGTGAGGAGAGTGGAGAGTTAAGAGGGTTGAATTTAAATGAGCCCAGACCAACAGTGTGCATCTCTGACAATACTTTGGAAATCAATGGAAAAATATCAGAGTTTTGAACAAATTTAATATCCTCTGGGAGGAGGTACATTGAGAAACAAGAGAGTGCGTTCATAATCAAGGCATCAGAGTAGTTACCATTCTTTATCTTTTTGGAAAGAGTTTCTAAAAATTCATGGAAACAGTTGGTAAATTCTTTTTTGTATCTATTGCTGACTTTAGATGTAATAACCAAGTTTTGTGCTACTTTTCCTTGCCATCCCTCTGGTAATGAGTTCTTTGGAGCTTGTTTGGAGTGGATCTTGGTAGAGATTAACCAAATTAAGTTTTCTAAAGTCGATGGTACGACAACAGTTTCAATTAATTTGGACCAGATCTTTAATGCCTCAATCTTAAATGATAAATTATCCATATTTTCCATTACTTGAGTGAATTCAGACTTTGGTAACTCATCATCAATCAATGATAATAAGTAAGCTGTTATTTTACTCTTGAATAGAATAGATGGTTCTTTAGAAGCTCTATTTTGGTCTGATTTTGATGAAGATGATGAAGCACCTGCAGTTGAGCTTGATGAGGCAGCAGAGGTGGTGGAATTTGAAGAACTTGGTGTAGTATCTTTCATGATATTCTTATAATGGCTCAAATTAAACTGACTGGTATTGATATTATTGGGAGATGCCATGAACTCTTCAAATGAATATTTGATGGAGGATGGAGCAGAAGAGGAGGGTTGTGCAATTGTATCTGGCGAAAGTGAATTGGATGAATCCAAAAGGAAACTAGATGTAACATATTCGATTGGTATGTTGATCAAAGATATTGGTTGCATATGTGCATAAATGTTCAAAATGGAATCTAAATTTTCAAATGGTATCTTTTTAGTTTCAGTTTCTTCTGTTGGTTCACCAAATAAGCCAGATAGACCTTCAAAGACATCAGTAGCTTCTATTTCAGAACCCCATTTGTTTAGTTTATCTTGGATGGATCTCCAGGTATACACGAATGGTTTGATATTCTTTTCAAAATCTGCTTCTGAATATGATTTTGAAAATTTCCAAAAACCAATAAACTCCTTAAGTAGATCATGAATTCTTAAGATTTCAACAAATACCTTCTTTAGCGTTAACGACCATCCTGGACTACTTGCTAGAGATGAATATATTTCGCTATCTAGTTGTTTCTTTTCTTCAGATGGCTTTGAAGGTTCTTTTTCTTTTCCATTTTTTGTACTATCCGATGATTTATTCATCATTTTCTTTTGATCAGGTTCATCTTCTAGTGTATCTTTATCTTCAACATCATTATCATTGGATGTAGTTTTTCCTTCAGGTTCATCAGGGTTGTTTGTGTCTGATGAATCTTCTTTCTTTTTTATTTCATCAGCGGTTTCTTTTTCTTCATCGAGAATATCTTCTTCGTCATCATCCAAGATGTCAGAGATTCCAGATACTGAAGAATCAGATGAGGATTCGGATTCTGAGGATTCTGAAGACTCTGAGAAATCAGAGTCAGAGTCGGAATCGGAATCGGAGTCAGAGTCGTACTCTTTTTTATCTTTTTTATCTTTAATTCTCGCAGATATGATTCTCTTCATTGACTTTTGTCTTTGATTGAGATATGCAATACGACTCATGATAATTTTGGAACTAGGTTTGGTGATTAAAGCGGGATCAGTTGAAGAAGAAAGTTCATCATCTTTAGCAATTGGATATTTTTCATGAAGTTCTTTCAACTTTAATTCAATCTTTGATGGTTTATCTTTCTTTTCATTATCTTCTTGATTTTGGTCACCATCTTTTTCTTGATCTTTATCACCATCTTTATCACCATCTTTTTCTTTCTCTTTATCTTTTTCCTTCTCTTTATCTTTCTTTTTATCTTTTTCTTTTTCTTTCTTTTTATCTTTTTCTTTTTCTTTTTCTTTGACAGGTGGTTTATACATTCCATATTTTAGCATGTGATCAGATGCCTCTTTACCGAGAGTTTCTGGAGTTTCATTGATAAAATCATGAACAAATGAATCATAGTTTTGATTAAAAGTGTTCTCTTTATCGTAATCTATAAAATCATATAGAGTATTCCAAATAAGCTCAAAGAATGAACTGGATGCCGAGGTTGATGATGGTGGAGACTCATCGTCTTTTGATTTTCTTTTTTTGAATTTTTCATTTTTGTATGCATTGAATGAATAGGACAAGAGCTCAACTTCTTCATCAGAATTGACAACTTCATTATTTTTCTTTTTCTTTTCAGAAGTGCCATCATCTTCACCGCTGTTGTGCTCATCAGAATCATTATTTTCATCAGAAGAAACATCGGAGGCTGCTAGATCGGCCTCGTTTTCAGATTCAGGTTTAATCTCTTCTTCTTCATTCTCTTCGTCTTCATCTTCTTTATCGGAATCCTCTTCATCATCTGAATCAACTTTTACTTTTTTATTCTTATTATTTTTCTTTAATTTCTTGTCAGATTTACTGGGTGCAGATGCTGTTGGTGCGATGTGTTCAGATGCTGAAAGTGCAGTATAGAAGGCCAACTGATTTTCAAGATTACCAAGTGGATAGAAGTCAATGTCAGAGATTGGGTTTTCAAAACCAATTATAACGCACGAGTAACCGAATTTTTTGGCGGGGTCGATTGGATTTGGACCGGTAGCAGATTGGAAATCAAAAGTTAATTTATTACCAGGGACGATAAAGGCAGTTGACGGGAATTTTTCAAGATAGAAGCCTTTCTCTCTGATGGGCGATTTATATTCGCTATCAGTCCAGATAAATAATTTATCAGTATCCTGGCATGTACAAGATCTACTATCGAATTGGATAGTCATCCACTGAACAGTGTCTGGAAGTGTAACAGTTTGAACTTGTTTGACACAATCCTCATAGGGATGGCTGCTTTCCATTTTTACTTTGTGTTGGACTCCAGTAACGGTTGTTGATTTACCATTATCCTTGTATTGGTCAGACATTCTATTAACCTTGTTGACTGTCTTTAATAAAGATAAAAGAGGTTTAATATTCTTGAGCTCCTGTTTGGAGTTGGCAAAGAAGGTATCAACAGCTAGGGGTAGAAGCTTGTTGATAAATGGATCAGTTTTGAAGGTTGGAAATATTGAAATGGATGGATTCCTTGTGATTTTTGAAAATACATTTTCCGAATAATCCAAAATGGTTTGGGCGTTGCTGACAAGATTGACCATTGACTCGTTATCAAATTGAATTTTATCTACCTTGGTTGGTTCGAGAGAGAAGTAGAGCTCTGGTATTTGTCCATTGCTTGATGATGTACCATTGTCGTATTTATTTGAGGCACTTGAGCAGAAATTAAAAACAACACCACTGTTAGAAATAACTTTTGATTTTCCATTGTAACCAGAAGAGGACGTATTACCCTGAACGCAGATACAGATAGTTACATACTCTCCAGCCTCAATGAACGGCTGATCTCCTTTAAAATAAGCCTTGTGGATGTTACCATGCTGATTGCTAGTAAAGAAAACACTGGTGCTGGCAATAGCAGATGCATTTTCCTTAAATGAGTATCCTCTTTTACCACGATAGAGAGCTACCTGAATGGTATAGCTTCCATTATCACCAAATAGGCCAAAACCATGAAGATAGATACCTTTTGATGGAGAAAAAGATATTGAATCCACCATTCCATCATAGGACCATGAAGATCCCACACTACCAAAACGTGATACATTAAATAGTTTTGGAAAGAGAACCTTTGAGCCTTTTTGGAATGATATTGAATTGGTGATGGTGCCTTCAAGTAGTTTGGTAAGAGATAATTTAAAATCGGCGCCTTTTTCGCGGTGAGTGGTAGCAAAGATCGATAGGATCGATAGTAAAACATCTTTTAGAGTAAGATTAAGTTTGGGTTGTTTCATTTTTTTGACATCCGATGCGTTGGCAGCATAAGTTAAACTTTGAACATTTTCATAAAATTGATAGAGTGGCGTATCCATTACCTCATTGGTGAAGGAGTCCTCGTCACAGTCCAAACCAAAGAGCCTTTTGACATCAGCGGATGAGAATTTCTCAACTAACGAGTCAAATATCGATTTTAGAAGGAATTCGTAACCTGGGACGTAGTCTTCTGGTATTGAGTCTTCGGATAAGTTGATATGGGCATCAATTAGCTCGTACAATGAATGAATGGCACCGACCTTTAGTGAATCAGTTGGATACATTATTCTGAATGACTCTGCAAACAATTGCGATAGAGTAACGAGTAATTTTTGATACCTTTCTCTAATCTTCTTGGCTGCTGATGAGCGACTAAATAGCACACGATTGGAAAATATTTGGTGAATTTTTTGAGAAAACTCTTTACTGATCTTATCTGAGGTATTTTGAACATGATGCACATTGTTTTTCAAGATCTGAATTATTTCGATTAGATTAGACACCAAGATCTGATTGTACTCTGAGATTTTTGATGTTTGTTTGGAGAATAAACCACAGGCAATTTGATCGCCCTCCTCTCGAGCAGAGTCAATGAATCTTTTGTACAATAGTGTGAACAGATCAAATAGTTGATCAAATGAATATTTGTTAATCTTTCTGTCTCTTATTTGAATATTAGCACTACCATCAATGCTGCTGATGGTCAAACCTGAGGATGGTAGATTGGAAAATGTAAAACCCAAAACAATCTGGCTCTGAGTCTCAACTCCAGAAGGTGGTTTCATATCAATGATAACACCAGCAATTTTTTTCTTTTCATAGTTTGACCCATAGACAGTTGGTAGAGAATCTGTTGATTCAAAAGTGAACTGGTATCTATGATAGGGTTTGATCTTGATTGGTTCATCAATGGTGTAAGTAGAATCATGGACATTAACAGACCTCTTTTTGATTGGTTTCATGCCGTCTCTGGTGACTATCAAATTAAGAGTCTTACATTTTGATAGAATAAATTCATGAATCACTATGGGTTTGTTGGTCTTGATGTATGTCGTATATTTATGACCAGTATTCTTCTGTATGTCTGGGTTATGATTCATTTTGAAAGTGATTTTTGGAAGTGATTGAATAAAATTACTGAGTGGGGTTGGAATTGAAGTGCTCGGGGTAGAGGCAGGTGTGGTTGATGGATTATAATTAAATCTTGAAAGGATAGAATAGGACAATTCCATTGGATCGGCAAGTAGATTTGGATCAATAAAAGCAGTCTTTGGATTAAATGAGAATGAATCTTGAGAGGGTATCTCTTGATTTTCGAGTACATTAAATGTCTTATTCTTTATAGAATAAGAGATTGCGATATTCTCTGATAAAAAGAATGGGTCTTGTATCATATCCTTACTAGCCAATTGATTTTTTGCTAATAGTTCAAGTGATGGTCTTTTATATAGTTGATAGGTATATGATTGTTCAGTGTTTGATGATGATGAATTTGGAATTAATAGACCCAATAATTTACTATCACTGAATAGTTGAATTTGAGAGAATAGTTTATCATTATTCTTATAGGCGAGTTGTTGATATAAAATACAAAAACCAAATTCAGTGGTTGCCAATTCATTAATTTTGATAGCATCGTAATTCATTGAAATTGGAAGGAATTGGTTGGTCGGTTTTAGTCCTTTAATGTTACCTGTATACCAAATTTGGTCTCCGCTGGGAGTTGGACTCCAAACAATGGTAAATGTGAGTCCTATGTACACTCTTGATGACTCATTCATTTCGAATGGAAGATTTTTAAGTTGGACGCACGATGTGTAGGATTTATAATTTGATGTACCCAATTGGCCAAATGAATTGTTACCTTTAACATAAGTACCCTTGTCAGTTATGATCACTATAGTTGCGTAACCTGTGAACACTTTTTGGATGGTGAGTTGGTCCTTTAAAGCCTCGTCAACAACAACTTCGTTATTTGGTTCGTAGTATTTGCCATCGGTGGTGACAAATCCGTACTCTGTAGATGTACAACAAAGATACTTGACATTATAGTTATCAAAAGTGCTGTTCTCCTTAACCTCCAAAGATAATCTATTGATACCTTTAATTTTTCCATCATTGGTAAGACAATAAATATTACTTTGAGTGATCTGTATATCCTGTACCAAAAATTTCAAAGTTATCTTTTCAAATGGATTTGGTTTCTTCTTTGTTGGAGTTTTCAAAATTGATAAACCACCATCACTATCAATTACAAATAAATCTGGTTCAGAAAATACAATCTTTTTTGGTTTTTCTTTAAATTGTAATAATTTAACTTTTTCATGAGCTGAAAATATATCACTAAATATATTTTTTTTAAAAAAAGTATATTAATATCAAAATATATATAATCATGAAATATATATCAATTATACATACTTTGAACCATTAAAATATAAATCATTATCATTTGTTAAAAAATAGAAACCATTTGTACTTGATGGGTATATATGTTTTATATTTGAAAATGAATTTAAAACTTTTTCATCTTCTGGTTTAATTGGAATATTATGGAATTGAATTGTTTGATTGTGTTCGAATATGGTCATTGCTTCACTTGATACTTGAGAGAGGAACTTTCCATCACTGTTTGATATTTCTTTTATTGTTCGAATTCTAGATTGAGATTGTGATGGTGTTAATTCGAGGACGCCAATGGTGTCAGCAGATGCCTGGAACATTGTGTATGGATGGGTCCCAAGTGGGTTGACTTCGCCATCCACCAGTGTGAAACGCTCCTCCAGGGTGTATTTATCTAGCACTGAGAAGATGCCTGGGTCCATATCCAAACTTCGAAAGTATATCTGGTCGTTCAACACAAATATCCACGATCGATAGTGAATGTCATCAGTGTCAGACAACACCAAACATTCACCTGGTGCAATTGGTAGAGTGTGATAATTCTCCTTTCTAATTTTAAGAATGAAGCTTGACTTTAAACTCTCAAACTTCAACATTAAAAAACCTAAATTACAATGTATATATAAATAAGGGCCATCTGAAACCATAGAGTATATTATTTTCATTTCATTTACAAGTTCATCGTCATCCAAGCTATACTGAAATACTGTTTTGAAATTAAATGTTTCAAATGGCAAATTATTATACACCTCTTTTAAAATCTTGGGGAATCTAAATTAATTTAAAAATGTCAGTCAGTCATAAAGTAGACCTATAACTATTCATCATGTGTAAAAATGCTTACCTTGAACAAAAACCTGATGATAAAATATAATTTATAGCTTTAATTGAAAGATCTGGATCGTTTTTTGCCAAAACAAGTGAAATTAAAGATGATGATAGTAGTAACTTATCATTCTCCGATGTGCTATCCATTTTTATTAGATTGATAAATGTATCGATTGCATCAGATATTAAACTCAAATTGAAATTAACAAGCGAATTGATTTTTAAATTTGAAAAGAATTCTTTTAACAATGAAAAACCTTTTAATCTTATAATATCATGTTGATCTTTAAGTAAATCCAATAAAAATCTAAAAAATATTTCAAATGTTGGTGATTCTTCGTTAGTTGAGGTTGTATCGGTAGTTTTATATTTATTATTATTATTACTATTATTATTATTATTATTATTATTATTATTATTATTATTATTATTATTATTATTATTATTGAATGATGTTGCTGCCGCTGCTTTATCAACGTTATCTTTATTATTTTGTTGTTTTTGCTTTTGTTCTTGTTCTTGTTCTTGTTCTTGTTCTGGTTCTGGTTTATTTTCATCACCACATTCGGTGTGGTTATTATCAGAGTCACACTTTTCAATGTCATCTTCGTCCGAGGATTGGGAATCACTATCCTCTTCATTCGAAATTTGTGGAGAGCTCTCCATCATAAAGTATTTGAGGTTCTTCCAGATGAGATATTTCATCTGAGTGTAGCAGTTACTTTCCGATAGAGGTAGATGTGATTCCATGAATGAGGGTGGTGCGACATTAATCAAAACACCGTCATCGTCGTAAATCTTTTTAAAGTAGTTTGATCTCTCACAGACGACTTTAAACCTGTCGAGCAGCTTCTGTAGATTGAGTCCATTTACATCCTTCTCGTTGTAGATCTCGATGAACTCTGTCAGCGGATTACTGCTGTTACCGGTGATGTTGTTGTTACTATTTACATTCATTTGCGTCAAATAGGGGGCTGCAGCAGCTGTGTATATGTAGCTGTCTTTAATGGGATATTATGTCTAGTACTGTATTCTGTGTTATTCTATTACTATATACAGCAAACCACTATTGTTGTGCTAAGATCAATCCTTTGAGTTTATGAAAAAAAAAAAAAAAAAAAAT
>RCTL01001624.1:36448-49256 GCA_003667305.1 Speleostelium caveatum
AGTATCTAACTGGTGTATTAAGAGACGAATTAACTTTTGAAGGTGTTGCTGTTACCGATTGGCAAGATATTGAAAAGCTCCATTACTATCATCATATCGCCGCCGACGATGCTGAGGCTATCGTCATGGCACTCGATGCTGGTGTTGATATGTCAATGGTTCCTCTCGACACAAGTTTCCCAATTACCCTTTTGAAGTTGGTTCAGGATAAAATCGTTCCAGAGTCAAGACTTGATCTAAGTGTTAGAAGAATCCTTAATCTAAAATATGATTTGGGATTGTTTGATACTCCATATCCAAATTCCACAAATGAATTACTTAAAACAATTGGTTCCAACGAAGATAGAAAAGTTGCTACATCCATCGTCGAGGAGAGTATCACTTTACTAAAAAATCAAGATAATATCTTGCCACTTTCTCCAACTGGCATTAGGAATATACTTGTAACTGGTCCATGTGCCGACAGTCTTAAAAATATGAATGGTGGTTGGTCCATTCACTGGCAAGGGGCAGTAGATGATTCTGAATTACCTTTTGGTACAACCATTTTGGAAGGTATTAAGCAAATTACAGCTCCCACCAATATTAAAGTTAAATACGAATTGGGTGCAGATATTAGCGCACCTTTTAACCAATCAATGATTGATGCTGCTGTTGAGGCTGCCAAGCAGTCAGATGTTGTTGTTATGGCCCTTGGAGAATTGCCAGAAGCCGAGGGACCAGGTGACATTAATGACCTCACTATGGATCCAAATGAAATTGAATTACTCAGACAGGTATTGGCTACCAAGGTACCAGTTATTTTGATCCTAGTTGAAGCCAGACCAAGAATTATTGATCCAACTTTAATTGCCGACACTTCCGCTGTTTTAATGGCCTATCTTCCAGGCTCAGAGGGTGGTTTACCAATTGCTGAAATTCTTTTTGGTAAACTTAATCCATCAGGTAAACTCCCAATCACCTATCCAGCTTATCACGGTGATATCGGTGTCCCATACTACCACAAGTTCTCTGTTGAAGGTCAAACATTCCCCTTATTTAAATTTGGAGACGGTCTCAGTTACACATCATTCCAATACATGGACATGAAATGCAATGCCACAATGATATCATCATCCAACTACACTGCCAAACTCGGTGATTCAGTGTCCTTCAAAATCACAGTTAAAAATGTCGGAAGCATGGCAGGAAAAGAGTCAATCCTCCTCTTCCTTACCGATGTATACGCATCCATCACACCAGAGGTTAAAATGCTCAAAGCATTCCAAAAAGTAGATCTAAATGTAGGTGAACATATTGAGCTCACCTTCACACTCAACCAATACGACTTTTCATTCATTGGTCGAGAAAATAACATTATTTTAGAAGCTGGTGACTTTATGATCACCATTGGAAGCCAAACAATTAAATTAACTTTAGAATAATATCATTGTCAAATCGAATTCGTTTACGAAAACAAAGATCAATAAAATATTTATCATAGTTCTTATCTTTTAGTATAATATTTGTCTATGTATATTGTGTTTATTTAAAATTAATTTTCCATTATTGGATTTTTATCTCAACATATTTATACATTTTATTTTAAAAAGTTGACGTTGGCACTTTTCAACATTTTATTAATAAACAATTAAAGAAAAAGAAAAAGAAAAAGAAAGAGAAGAGAAAACTGTAAGTAAACAACTTCAACAGCAATTGTCTCCAAAGAAACCAACAAATAAAAAGAACAAGAAACTGGAGCTCCAGTTCAAACAAATTTTTTCTTAAATTATTTTTAAGTAAAAAAATTAATATTAATTTTATTTTTTTTTCATTTGAACATCCACTAGTTTTTTGCCATTTGTCTCCCACCTTTCTTTTTCTCACCACTATTTATTTACCATTCATTTTTATCTTTCAATTTACAAATTACAAAAGATTTTTTCAATACCCAATTAATATTTAATATTTAACATTAAAGTTAATAACAAGTAATATACCCAGAAAATTCAATTCAATATTATTGGGTCTTATCTACCTATCATATTTTCAAATCAACAACACTTGTTCATTTGAAATTAAGTAAATGAAGTCATATCTATCAGCGAATCATAATCAGATCAAAAATTTCTGCTTGTGATAATTATTATTCACTTTTTGATTAAAATCTTTTTTAGCTTCTTTAATAACAATTCTTAAAGATAATCATGTGGTAATGTTTCTTGCTTAAATGAAGAGGCAACTAGTAAAAGCTTCCAGGAAGGTAAAACTATTAATCATGAATATGTTACTACTCCATCAACAATATGTTCAGCTAAACATTATTTTGGTTATTCTGCTCCAGTTTCTGGTAAAGATAGAACTCCAGCTTGGGTTCCTGAAAGAATGATGAGAAAATATTTCTTACCATCATTTCACGCTGCTTTCAGTGCCGGTGCTGGTACTGTAATGATTAATTCTGGCGAGATCAATGGTATTCCAATGCACTCTAGCAAAAGTATCTAACTGGGGTTTTAAGAGATGAATGTTTTAATGGCCTATCTTCCAGGTTTACCAATTGCTGAAATTCTTTTTGGTAAACTTAATCCATCAGGTAAATTCCCAATCACCTATCCAGCTTATCACGGTGATATCGGTGTCCCATACTACCACAAGTTTTTGCACAGGGGACTTTTTTTCCCTGTTGAAGGTCAAACATTCCCCTATTTAAATTTGGAGATGGTCTCAGTTACACATCATTCCAATACATTGACATGAAATGTAAGCCACAATGATATCATCATCCAACTACACTGCCAAACTCGGTGATTCAGTGTCCTTCAAAATCACAGTTAAAAATGTCGGAAGTATGGCAGGAAAAGAGTCAATCAATAAAATAATTATCATAGTTCTTATCTTTTAGTATAATAGTTGTTTATGTACATTGTTTATTTAAAATTTTCAACTATAGTTGATTTTTATCTCCACATATTTATACCTTTTATTTCGAAAAGTGGACGTGCGTATTGACATTTTATTAATAAACTATTAAAGAATCCTATGTTGAACATTAGACAAATGAAGATCTAGATGGTATTGGATAGGCAATCCCTTCTCTGTTTTCCTTATTTTGAATTTTAAAAGAAGAGAAGTCTGATTTGTATGTTACTATCCATAAATTGTCTTTGTTAGGTGATGCTTGGTTGGGAGTTTCTATTTGAAAATCTAGGACTATTTTTTTGTTCAAGGGGATATTTTGGTAAATTCCATTAAATTTGTTGGTGTGCCCGGATAACTTATGCCCCTCCACCATGAGCTCAATACCCCAGTGGTGATCGCCACCAATATAAAAGTCCAAAGAAGCGTCAATACCAAAGTATCTAGCAACAGAATTGCTAACATCTAACAAATGTATACGCGAGGTCAGTAATAGTTGGTTTTGATTTGAAATTTTATGGCATACATACAAACCATAGGTGGTAGTGTCAGACATAGGGCTCTGTAGAACTCATACCCAATTGTGTATTCCGAAAGCTTTCCTTTTGTGTTTTTGAAAACTTGTGGGTCTAAATGTTTGATGGTTTCGATAATGAATTCTTCAAATTCTAATGAGGGACCTAGAGGAGTTAACATAGATTTCTGATTTCTCTCGTAGAAATAACCAGCTTGGAGAAGAGGGGAGGCAAATTGGAGGTGGTTGGATTCAGTTGCAACAAAATTTTTTTTTAACAATGATGAGGTTATATCCCCCATACCTAGCTGTTCATCCTGCCATGCAAAGTTATCCAAGAATGATTGTTCAGATGCGGTCAGTTCATATATGTGAGTCATTGCTCTTGAAGATGTTATCTTGCTCATGAGAGCGGGAGAAAGTATAAAAGAAATGACCTCCTCGTCACTTGTTTGCCTACTAAACTTACTGGTTAATGCACGGTGAAATTCAGTGACCAAACCAACATGACCATTTGTCGACGTGAAAATAATTTCTTTGATTTCTTTTGAAATTTGAAAAGCGCTACCCTCTTTCAAATTAGTACTATTAACATTTCCAATGACTTCATCAAGTTCCTCTTTGTGAAATTTGAGAAGTTGTATACCAAACGTCCTAGGAAAATCTATGGGTGCGCATGCCTCTGGGGCAAAGTCTTTTCTTTCACCATATGGGGCCACGCACAGAATATCTAAGAAATACAGCTGAATTAGTTTAATCAAGATAAAGATAAAGATTGAATGAGATACATACAAAGATTCGGGTTAATATCATTACACAGTGATTTTATTGTAGCCCAGAATTCTCCTTGGTTTTTTTGATAAGAATAAAGGCATTGGGTCTCATCTATAAGAAGGATGGTTGGTACATCAATAGATACCCATTCAGTAAATGTTTTTGATGTAAGTTTTTTCCAATACTCATTAAAGGTTTCGTTTGGATTATAACCAAGAAAGTCTAAGGTGACCACATTATATTGATCTTTAAGTCTGTGACCAACGATCTGTAATAGTGAAGTTTTTCCAGAATAGGGGGGCGCTCGAACAAGTATAATATGATGTGTCTCGAGTGCCGACAATATGGTTGAATAAGCTATATTTCTTTGAGATATGGTAGGATCACTAAATGATATACCATTTATAGCTTAAAATATCTTTCAATTAGCTTACAATATTAGATCTAATAATGAATTGTCTATATACTTACATCGCGGGATACTATTAAATGTAATAAATATTTTATCTAAAGAAGGAAAATCAAAAGTTAACTTTTGGGGATTTTTGTGATAATGTTTGTTTAATATTTACCTTGTTGTTGTTGTTTAGTGCTCTTTTTTAATTTAGCAGCTATACTATCTCTAATACCCAATGAGACAATCTCTTTCTCCGAGTGATTACTAATATATTCACCGTCTATGGCCTTGTTGGAGATGATTTTAACTTCATCATGGTTCCCTCCAGCCTTCTCTAAAATTGCTGCTACCTGTCCAACTGTAGTTTTTGAGGTGATTTGGTGCTCGCTTCTTAACGTGGTAGAGGACATCGTATATAACTATTTTACAAAGAAAGATTGTAGTTAACCAAAGATTAAATAAAAAAATAATGGGCAAAATATTTTTTTCAGTTTTCCTATTTAGGATAAAGCAGATCCATCTTATTCATCCTAAATAGGAAAACTATTTAAGAGATTTCTAGAGTATTAATACTATATATATATCTCTGTACAAGTTTTTTGATCTTTTAAAAAATTAAATTTTTTGTAAAAAAAATCAAAAAACTAGGGATTCATGTTCAAAGAATCATCAATTAATTTGTCGAATGATTCAAATAATTTAAAACTTGGTAAATCATTATTTATAATTTTATCAAGTGAATCGAATGCTAATAGTAGTAATGATAATGATATATTGGGAGGAAATCAATCCACTTTAAAGCTTGCATTCGAATCTATTGATGCTTCGATATCATCGAATGCCAATGATAGTATCACTTCGATATTTGATTCTTTAGTTTCAAAGTATAATGAAATTTATATTAATAATAATATAAATGATAAAAAGAAATCATCCTCAGCTATTGTAGATTTAAAACTGCTATTTCAGTATCAAAAGCATGATTACAAACTTCAACAATCTACATCGTCATTACTGCCTCAAAGATACTATAAATGCTATAGATTGTTTTGTTATCTTATGAACAATCATTCGAATCTATTATTTGAATATATTGATAATAGATTACACTCAATGAACACCACTGAGTCTAAAGATACCCCTATCAGTAAAGATGATAAAAAGAATATTCTTGAAATGTTTATAATGTTTTCAAACTTCCTCTATATATGGTCTTTATCAAATGATTTTTCAAAAACAACAAAAGAGCAATCATTTCCATCCAATGAAACAATTGCGAGTTTATTGAAGCAAATAGCGGCCTTTACAAGAAACTTTAGCACACTCTCTGAAATGTCAGGAGAAATGGTGCCCACTAGATTATCATCACAGTCATCGGATACCTTTATAACCACATTCATATATTATTTTATGTTATATAAAAACAAGAGATGTGCATCTCTCAGTAACATTTATGAATCTTTAATAAACTATTTGGAATTACAAGTAGAGGTATGTAAATGTAATAAACAAACAAATTATTAAACAATATATACTAATATATTCTTAAAAATAGTGGTATTCATCAAATAGATTACTAGTATATTCTTTAAAATTATTTGTAAAGTTTATAAAAACCATTAGAGATAAAACATTACCCGATACCCCAACTGATAAAGAAATGGTCGAGTATGATCTATTCGTTCATTTATTATTTACTGTATTGCCTCTGCTATATTTCCAATATACACTATCGATAAAGAACTATTTACTGGATGGCTATATTCAAATCTTATTGGATATGGATAATGGTCAAGAACTAAATATAGAACAATATAATAACATTTACAAATCAACCATTTCAATCTTTATATTACTTGGAAACCTTTCAGAAAAGAATTTAAATAGCTATATTGAAACAAACATGAACAAACTATCGAGTATAGCTAGTTTTCTAACTCAATTTCAATCAGATTCCAATATGAAATCATTTATCAGTAAATTTATTGAATTGATATATCATTATAAGTTTAACTCTACTGAAAATCAAGATAAAGATACAATGGATAGTTTATTAATGTCAATTATTAACACAACAGAAACAATTCCCGACTCTTTACTTGAATTTATTTCATCATCAGTTTGCAAGTTTGTATTTTATTTTTATAATCATGATGCAAACATCTAATCAAGATATTAACTTATTTCACTTGTTTTATAGATTTCCAATTATTTTATTTCCAAAAGTAATTGATGGATTATATTATGTTGGATCATTTGAAAACAATAAAGAGTATAAAGATAATAGAATTGAAAATACTTTAAATGTTTTATCAAAAATTTTAACAATTGATCCAACATTTCTTTCAAATAATTTAAATTATTCGTAAGTATATATATAAAATAAAATTTGAAATTAATATTTAATTTACTAAATTCTTTTATTTTATTTTTATATTTTATATAAAAATAGTATAGAAATTACAAATTTACTTTTACCATTATTAAATGAAACATTATCATTTAGATTTAAAGCAGCTTTTTTATTAAAATATATTGATCCGACAATTATAACTTTAAAAATTGTAAATTTAATATTTTCAACTGATTATAAAGAATCAACTGGTGCAATTAAAGCATTTATAAATTTATTTTCAAATAATTTAAAATTATCTGATTTTTTTAATATTTATTTAGATATATTATTGTAAGTATTGATTGTATAAATGTTTATATATTAATTTGGATATTAATATTTATTTTTTAAAAAGAGGAGATGAGGATATAAATAATAATAAGAATTTAATAGTATCGAATCCATCTGATATATCAAATTTACAAAATATCAATGATAATGATGATAAAATCAATCAAAATAATGAAAAGAATTTGGATAAGTTAATTGATTTAATACCAAAAATATCAGAAGAGATTAATGGTAGTGGAGGAGATTGGAAAGATATTTTAAAAATATTACAAATTAAAATATTTTCAAATTCAAAAGATATTAGATTATCAAAAGTATTTTCAAAAATGGTACCCTTTATTGATAAAGAGGTGATTGTGGATTATTTATTAAAGAGTTTAATTGATAAATTAAAATCACAGGATTATCTTTTGGAAATTACAACTCCTGTTGAAGATGAAGATAGTGGTGAATTTATTTTTAAATTATTATCACCTTTATTGTTACTAAAGAATGCTTTGAAAGAAGTTTCCAGTTACCTATTACTTAAATTAAAAGAATCAAATAGCCTGTCTGCGTCAATCAGATTATTGGTGCCCAATCTTTTGGAAGAATTATTCAAGAGACTTGATAAACAAACTCTAATGTTGCAAATTAGAAAGATGGCTTCGGATTGCATTAGCTATTGCCCGCCGGTATATTGGGTGAATTACATGCTGGATTCATTCAGAAGAGAAAAAGAGATATTACTGCATTCCACAAAAGACTCGCTGCCATCAGTCATCGCAATGAAGCTTATTATCTTTTGTTTTTGTAATTCATATCTTGTACATGGTTCTCAAATTAGTTCAGAGGTTTCTTCATCTCTTGCAAGAGATTTCCATCCACTTTTGGCAAGTTATACTGATTTCCCTTCTCCAGATGTAAATGAAACGGAAATTACAAAACTACGTATGGGTATAAGCGATTGTCTGTCGTTTATGATTTATTCAACTATTAAATCCAAACCATCGATTTCAACTTCACTTAACACACAAACTTTAAAATCAAATTCTTCAATGATGACATTAAATTCAATTAGCAATGCCAATGATATTCTCCCAACGATATTTAGATCAATCCTCTTTGATACAAAGAACATCAACTCCTATTCTTTTGATATTAAAATTATATTTATGAATACACTTACCACCTTGACAAAGATTTTAGACGGACCGCAAGAAGTTAACTCATTTAGTAAACTGGCTTTCAATATTCTAATTAGAACTTATTTTACCGATGGAATTGATAATCGTATAAAAGTATCCTCTATGCATGTATTATTTACAACTATATATAGAATGGAAGAGGATAGTATTCGACCATATTCAGATGATTTATTTGATATATGCGTTGGTTCATTAAAGAATTTTGATTCATCAATTAGATTGGCAGGAATAAAATTAATTGGATCACTAATGAAATCTTCACCTCAAACAATATTTGGATCAGTTTCAAGTACAAGAACCATCCAAATTTTACTAGAATCTTGTTCAACTTTAGATTCAAACCAAGAAGTTTTAAAACTTTCAAATGAATTATTAAATCTATTAAAATAAATTTTAATATTTTTTATAATATTTTTATATTATTTTATATATTTGCGAGTTTTTTATTGTGGTAAAATAATCGAACATAATTTTTCGATAATCCATGCACCAACCAAATCAATTATAATTGTACTAACCATAAAGAATTTAAACTAAATAAATAAAAAAAAAAAAAGTTAAAAATATTAATATTTGTTTTTTTTTTTTTTTTAAAATAATAATCAATAAAATATATTTACTTGTTCATCTGGGAATGGTACTAATTCAAATATTTCATTTAATGATGGACTTATTTCTAATGATAATATTAATCCTAAACCCCAAACAGTTGATAATGCATATAAAAGTGGTCTATTTTCACGAAGACTTTGCATAAATGGATGACCTTTATAGTTTACTGCAAATGTTGCTACTTGCATTGCGTTACTTATTAAAAATACTGCACTATTCAAAAGATTTGGTGCGAATGGTGAATCTGGATCAGGTTTACCTTCAATTGGAGATCGAATAGTTGCTTGATTGGAGATAAAAATCAAACAACCAAGATGTAGGGCAAATTGAAGTAAAATGGTGCACATCATGTAAGGACTGAATAGATTGGAGCTTGGTTTCTTTTTGGCAAGAGTATTCAATGGCTTTGACATTGAAATAAATAGGAAACAAGCAGCAATTAACATACCAGCAATAGTGGCTTGAGTATCACCAAGTTTAACACCATCCAAGTAGAGTGCTGAAAGACTGTAAGCTGTGATCAAAGAATTAAGAGCAAGAATTTTATACATTTGGAAGGTAGTGACTAATGTACAACGACCTTGTCTAATAATATGTGTAATTGGTAAGACAGCAGATGATCTAGATGTGAATGGTGCAGCAATTGAAGCATCACCCAATTTTACCATTTGTACTTCGGTTTGTTCTTGCATTCTTTGGAGATTTTGATTCATTTGGTCCACCATTTGTGCGTTGGTTTGACCTTGTCTTCTCATTTTAGCTTGTTGTTGTGATTGCTGAATCATTTGTCTTAGACTTGGTAATTCGGGTGGTGGTCTAAATTCACCTCTATTAAGAATTGCAACACCAACATGAGCTTGTTTAAGGGCTCCTACATCATTTGTACCATCACCAGCCATCAATGTATGGAATCCATGACTCTTAAAGTTTGAAAGAATCAATTGTTTTTGTTCTGGTGATACTCTTGCAAAGACTTTAACAAGATGTAAATCTTTTTCAAGATTTTTATTATCAGAGATGGCATGAATTGATTGTCCCGATACACACAAATCAAATTCTTGGCTTAATTCGACCAAATGTTGACTATTATTTTCTTCTAATGGAATTGAAATGGTTTCGTCTATTGAAGTCCATACATTATTACTTCCCAAAACCAAAGTTCCTTTAGGATGATTCATAAATCCAAGTTGTTTAGCAACATGACAGGCAGTTAAACTATTATCACCAGTGATCATAATGACCTCATTGGCTGAAGTGGTAAGAATATCGATAAGATTTCTAGAATCTGGTTTCAAAGGGCAATCAAAGATGAGGAAACCTGCAAATTCAAGTTCAGATTCAACAGAGTCTCTTGAAAAATTTTTAATTTCAGATGCGGTCATGGTTGGAAGTTTTTTGAAACCTAAAGCCAATACTCTTGAACCTTGTCTTGAAAATCTCTTATAGCAATCATCATAGTTGTCCGGTAAAGAGGATGCAGAAATGAATGGTTTGATGACTTCTGGAGCACCTTTGATGAATGTGTAGAGTGAAGAAAGACTTGAAGTAGTGTTGGTTACATTACAAATGGTTGACATACGTTTGAGTTGGGAGGAGAAATGGTATCTATGAACAATTTCGAGGGTTAAACTTTTCTTTTGATGGGTTGTTCTATCACCTTTACATACCCAAGGAATAGATTTCAATGAAGCAGTTTCCATTGGATCACCAACTAATTTATCATCAATAACTACCAATGAGTGGCATCCAGCCAAAATGTATTGAACTCTATCGTTGAGTGATTGTGGTCTCATTAATTGATATCCATCGACGTTTGGTAATAAAGGTAATGGGACGAAATTTTGAGATTGATGTTCTTGTGCAATCTCTGGAACAATATATTTTTCTGGTGTATTGACAATACCATGTAAAATAAGATCATCGGTAGTTAAAGTACCAGTTTTATCAAAACAACAGATATCAACTTTTCCTGCAAATGGAATACGGAATGGTTCGGTACAATAGATTCCAAGTTTAATCAATGAAATCAATGAGTTATTGACGGCTAAAGATAACTCCATTGGTAATTCTGGTGGTACAACTGAGGTGATAACCATGATACAATGTAAAAGTAACTTGTATTGACTACGATTTCCTTGCTCTTGGCCTTTTAAGTAGAGATAAACTGAGGCTGCAATGGCGAACATCAAAAGGAATAAAATAAATAAAAAGCTTTCTTTGTTGTTAGCTGTTACTCTTTCGGAAGAGAACCAAATGGTACGCATAAGTCTACCTTGATTGGTATTGAATCCAGTTTTGATGGCATAGGCAATTGATCCTCTATCGGGTGGTCTTGGAATGGAACCAAATTTATCGGATGGATCGTGTTGAACAATTTGTGTACCACCAAAAAGAATATGCATTTTATCATTTTTTAGATCTAATTTTGAAATGTTAGAATCTTTCATTGATTCTTTATGATGAGGAGTCGATTCACCAGTTAACATGGCTTCATTAACAACACAACCACCACTAAGAAGTACCAAATCACAAGGAATAGTTGATTGTGCTTCATTTGCACCTCTTTTAATTGATAAAATATCACCTGGTAATATTTCATTTGTATTAATTTGTTTCCAACTATTACATCTATAAACTAAAAGTGGGTATACTGGTTTACTACTCATATCTCTTAATGTTGAAAGATTTTTAATTCTCTTTTTTTTTTTTTTTTATTTATAAATAAAAAATAATTATTAGTTTTATAAATTGATTAATGATATATATATTTATAATACTTACTGATTTAACAACAGTAGCTTCAAATACCAATAACATAAATAATGTAAAGAGACAATAGAATAAATAATCTTCTAAACACCAAAGTAAGACACAGAATACTTGAAATACAAAGAATGGGGCAATGGCTTGTTCCTTATAAAGATTCATAAAAGAGGGCAATGGAATATCAAATTGATTAAGGCCGTATTTCTTTGTTACAAATTCAATTTCTTTTTCTGATTCGTATCCTCTGAGTGATAATAATTGTTGGGTATCGATTGGGATATTGAATTTAACTTTTTCAAAGAGTTTTCTATCAGAGTTGTAGATATATTTTCTTTTTTGAAATTGTACGCTGTATTCACCTTCTCCTCCGATATTGCTACCTGATGGTGGGGTATAGATGATGTTGCACAGTTCTTTGGAACCAACATGCGATGGTGGTGTAAACTTGGCAATGGTTGCATCTTTGATGTTTGATAGTTTTTGAAGAGTAACCTTACATTTATAATCAACCGACCAGTAATTAAATAAATGTGATACGATATGTAAACAAGTAGTAACACCCAAAAGGAAGAGATTGATGTTCAATTCGACAACGGTTTTTACTTTTTCATCAGTAGTGCTGTTGGTGCCATTAGTTGATGTAGCTAATGTTTCATTAGTTGCAAAAGTAGAATTTGATGGACCATTTGCAACAAGGGTTTCGTTATTGACAGCAGCGGTGGTAGGTGTTGTATCATCGAATTTGATGGTGTTATTATCAGTGAAGTAACAATAAATTAAATAAACATAAAGTATAATGAATGGTATAAAATTTAAATGAAAAAGATAATGTTTTTTTTTATATAAATCAATGGATATGACAGATCTTTTTTTACTTCCTTTAGAAGTTGTACTACTAATACCCGTAGATTTCGATGATGACTCACCCGTCATTATTCCAAAATGAAATTCAAAAAAAAAAAAAAAAAAAAATTTTT